>CAUYON010044089.1:0-32946 GCA_963573935.1 Arctocebus calabarensis
TTTTGTTTGGTTTGGGTGTTTTTTTTGTTGTGTGTTTGTGTGTGTGTGTTGTGGGGGGTGGTTGTGTGGTTAGATAGAAAGAAAGAAAGAAAGAAAGAAAGAAAGAAAGAAAGAAAGAAAGAAAGAAAGAAAGAAAGAAAGAAATAAAGAAAGAAAGGAACGGACAGGAAAGAAATTTAGCTAAACAGTTGCCTGGTGAGGCTGAGGTTGTTCTTGCTGACCAGGCTGAGGGCCCTAAGAGGAGGGGGGGAGCCAGGTTCATGAGGACTGAGGACAGATGCAGTTTCAGTTTCCAACTTAGAAAGTTCCTGGGGTTCTTGTCAGTGCAGACGTCCGCTGCGGCCAGGCCTGTGCCGGCCAGTTTTCCCAGACGCAGGATGGTGAGAGGGAGGGATGTGTTCTCACATCCACTCTCCAGACAAAGGCCCTGAGGCCTGAGGAGCTCACCCAGGAGGAAGTGGCAATGTGGGCTTAGAGCCCAGGCCCAGGTCCCAGGCGGCGAGCAGGGAAGGGCCCTCTCAGAGCACTCTCAGCAGAGGCCTCAGCTCCAGCGCAGGCAGACACAGGCTGAAGGACAGAGGGGGAAAGGTCACAGAGAGCCACTGCTAGCCAGTCCCACAGTCCTGGGAAAGCCGCCCAAGTCCTATCTGATTCCTGGGCAGTCCTGTCTGTGTCCTGGGTCCCTCCCGCCCAGGATTTTGCGCCATGGAGGCCACCCGAACGTCCCTAAACATCACCACCCTTAGTGGCTGTGGGGGTTGCCCTCGGCCAAGCAGGCACCTGCCCTAGGGCTTCTCTTCAGTCTTTGCTTCCCCTACAGCTCTGCCACAACCCCCCATTAGTCAGCCTCACTAGTCCTGCATGAGCTGGTGTCCCTGCCCTGGGCCTGCAGGTGAGGGACAGAGGCTGTGCTTGCCTAGGCCTGAAGCTGCTCTGCCACTTGGCAGCCAGCCTCAGTCTCCTCAGCTCTGGGATGGAATCAATGGTGGCTGCCTCAAAGGCCGCAGTGGGACTGAGCTTGCAGAGACGGCGTGCAGAATGGGGCCTGCCACGCCTGGCTGCCTGATGAACCTGTGCCGACAGAATGGGACTGGGCAAGGACAGCTCAGCTGTGTCCCCAAAGCCTGTGGCAAATGACTCATGTGCACGATGAGGCCCTCCTGCCTGGTGGTGGACGATAGGGGCCAGAGGCGACCTCAAACAGCCTGCAGACGAGAGTGCAGATGTGCCCAGCTCCTGGTGTGGACACGGCACCACCTGCAAGCCACCTCCCCAGCGGCATCCTGTCCTCCAGAGGGGCCAGAGGAGCTGAAGTAAACGTGGGTGTGGACAGAAGCCCCTTTGGAATGGAAGGTCATCCCCGAACAGTGAGTGTGACTCTGGTCCGTCCTCCTGCCAGTGTGGGCTTAGACTGTGGGGCAAGAAGCTCAGGCCCAAAGTCCCTGGTGCTAGGGCCACTCGCCCTCATTGCAGGGCCTGAAAGGAAGGGCCAGGTCACCTAGGGCAGTGAAATCACAAATGCACGTTGGCTTTCCTGCCTGGGACCCTCTGACCAGCTCTGCTGGCCCGTTCCCTGGCTTTCTCTAATCTCCAACCTTCAGCTGCCTTAAAGGTCAAGTCAAGGCCCTGGGGCAGAGTCTAGGGTTCCCCTCTCTCTCTGTCTCCCCCAGGCCTGTCCTGGTCACACACCACTCCCGCGTCTCTACCTGACCTGGACATTCTCGCTCCGCGTCCCTGGGTTCTCTCCGTCCCTGCCCTGCTTACTTTCTTCCACTGAGAATGACAGACTGGGCATGGGAATCTTGTCCTCATTGTGTCACCATCCTGGGGACCTAAACAACAAAGGTCTGTCCTCCTAGGGCCCATTCTTTGCTCCTAGTCACTGCCACTTACAGAGGAGGAAACCAAGTCTCCAAGCGTACAGGATAGTGACCTATAGTCAAACTGCTGAGGCCCACTTAAAAAAAAGAGTAAGAAAAAGAATATACGTACTGTGCTTTGAACTTCTTTCAAAAACAATTTAATTAATGATCTTCAAAAATTGCTGTAGCACACCTGTTGAAAATCACTGACAGGGGGTCTGAAAAGTGGCTTCAGGACTAAGTGTCCAGTCAATCTCCGGTACCCGCGAATGTTAGCTTATTTGGACACAGGTCTTCTCAGATAGAATTAAGGTAAGGCTGCCCAGGTGAGGTCATCCTGAACTTGGGGTAGGCCTATCTGACGACTGGTTTTCTTGTAAGAGAAAGGAGAGGGAGATTTGAGACACAGACACAGAGGAAAGGCAGAGATCGCCAGGAGAGAGGCTTCAGCAGATTCCCCTGAGCTTCCCGAAGAAACCAATGCTCCAACCCCGCTTCAGACTCTGGGCTCCGGAGCTGTGAGGGAACACAATTCTGTGGTTCCAAGCCACCTAGTCTGTGGGCCTTTGGACACCAGCCTCAGGAAGCTAATGTGGAGGGTCGTGTGGTTTGCCCAGGGGTCACTCAGCTAGAAAGAGGGGGCTGTGCACAGAGGTCCCTCGGAGCAGCCCATGACCACGTAGGCTGACGCTAAGCGGCTCTCACTAGGCCAAGCTCCAGCCAGGTTCCTCGGAGCCCTTTCTCGACTCGGCCTCCCCCTTGGTCTTAAGGACTGAACAAAACACCACGATGTTGGGAGGCATCATGATAAAACAGTCAAGGAAAAGCAGGATGGCGTAGACTCACGTAGACTTCGGTCGTGTGCGTGTGTGTGTGTGTGTGTGTGTGTCTGCACATGTCTCTGTACAGAGGTGTGATGAGATCCCCATTGAAGGATGTGTTAATTCAACACGTCTCTGGATGATGGACTGATTACTTTTGTTTCTTTCTTTGACTCCTGTATGTGTTCCGAGGTTTCTAAAATGAATATGTATTACTTTTATAACCAGAAAAACCACCACTATTAAAATGTTTAAAATATAACTTTGCTACACCGAGCTGCTGGGCAGGAGATTCTGGGAGCACAGCGTGGGGGGGGGGGGGCAGACGAGGCCCTGCAGCTGCATGGCTGGGCCTCACCAGGCTTGCCGGGCGGGGAAGGTGGGTGTGCCTGTTCCCTGGGGAGAAGGGGGCTCCAGGCAGCTAGCCCCGAGCCTTGAGGCCTCTAGGGTTCCCCTCCTGCCGGTGGGTGCCAGTCAAAGGAGGCCCAGCCCTCAGGCACGCCACCAGCCTGGCCCTATCCAGTTGCCTTGGCCCTGCCTCAAGGACTGGGTGCCAGGGGAGGTGAGCCAGGTGTCAGAGCCACAGCCTGTGTCTGGGAGAGGGTGGCAGAGAGGCACGTCGTTCCCCTCCTTAAGCCGGGATCTGGTTTCCTCATGTGACCCCATCATGGAGGGCACCATGGCAGGGAAGTGTGGCAGGTGGCGCCGGCAAGGCCTTGCCAGTGTGGCTCCACCACGCCCTGCACCGGCTTGGAGGACAGACTCAGGGACTGCCCTTTCACCGAGGACTTACCGTGTTTCGGGCACACCCCACAACCTGGAGAGGCCGGGATTTCTCTGTCCGTTTCATAGATGAGAAAGCAGAGGCTAAGAGCGCTGCTCAACTGATTAAACCCTCTCTGTTCCCCACTGCCCTCGGTGGGTCCTAGCATCCACACCTTTGTTTCCACCACTCTGAAATCTTCACTTTGCGCTCACTTGCTTCTCCCCCTCCCTATGTCAGCTTTCCCCTCCTTCCCTCATCATCCTGTCTCAGTGGCAATGTCACCTCCTCCAGGGAGCCTCCCCTGAAGGCTCAGGCTGTTGGGGAAAGCCCCGCACTCTTAGTGTTCCTCTTTGCACAGCGGCACTGTGTTGTAAGCATACTCTCCTGTCACTTCTCCCTATGGCCCCTGATTATGAACTTCCTGAGGACAAGGACAGAGTCAGGGGCACCACACGGGATCAGTTCTCCAGGCGGGTGCAGCCTCAAGCCGCCCCACGGTAATGGTTTAGTGAGTGGGGCACTTGTTCTCTTGACCAGCGTCCTTGTGCAGGATGTGACCTGCACAGCCGTGCAAAGCATCCTTGGTCTGGGGCTACTATCTCTGGCCTTACCCAGAGGTCTGTGGAAAAAGCGAATGAATGGGTCTCTTAGGGCCCTAGTGGCATAGCCAGGCTTCCATCTGTGGCTGGAGAGACTCCGGACCTCCTGTTTTGCCCGCTTGCTGGAGGAGTAGAGAGCTGAGGCTCATACAGGTGCTGAGCTAAGGCTGGTCCAGAGGTCTGCGCCTGCCCAGGAAGGATTCCCAGCTGACACGAGTGGCTGGGCCCCCAGGGATGAGCACCCAGGCGGGAGGAAAGTGCTCCTGGAGAAGGAGCCAGACGGGCCCAGTAAGACCAATGCCCACTTGGCTGTGAGCCTAGGGCCAGGTCAGAGTTAGGGCAACCAGACCCTGGAAGCCCAGGCCTAATTCCTGAGGGCACATAGTAGCTGATTAGCTGATAACCTTGTACAGACACTGTCCTCAGTGTACCTGGGGAATCCTTGGTCGGGAGGCGGCCTGTGAGCTCAGAGCAGGCCTCACTTGGACCGCTAAGTGTTCTCCAAGGAGGGGACAAAGCTGAGTAAAGAAATCAACACAGGATGGGTACAGTAGCTCACACATGTAATCCCAGCACTCTGGGAGGCTGAGCCAGGAGACCTGCTTGAGGTCAGGAGTTCAGGACCAGCCTGGGCAGTACAGAGAGAGCCCCATCTCTACAAAAGAATTTTTAAAAACTAGCCAGCCTTGGTGGTATGTGCCTATAGTCCCTACTCAGAAGGCTGAGACAGGAGGATTGCATAAACTCAGGAGTTTGAGGCTGCAGTGAGCTATGATCCGGCCACTGAGCTCGAGGCTGAGTGACATAGCAAGACCCTATCTCTTAAGGAAAAAAAAAAAAAAACAGCTAGTGAAATCCTACAATAGGCAGAATTCTGTGCTGGGTTCTGGGGTCCCAAATGGTGTCCATACCCTCAGGCTGCTCATTGCCTAGGAGGGGGCTGTGAAAGCCTCACCTCCCCCTCTCCAGGTCCAGGGCGGCTCCTGATTTAGGGAGCACTAATTCTCCCACTCATGGTGCAGAGATGTTGGAAGGGGACACCAGAGGCTGGGGTGCCAGGGAGGACCCAGAACACGCACTGGTATTACCCTTTGTTGTACCTTGAAGCTGGATTCACTCTAAGGCTGTTCATAGAGTCCGTGATATAAGAGAAAGAGAGGGGTTTTGTGGCCAGAGCGAGGTCAAGTTCTGGCTCTTCCTCTTTGTGGATATGTGACATTTGCAAACTACTTAGTTCCCGTGAGCTCCAGGCTCTGCCCAAGATCTGGTGCTCACTCCCGTGTGGATGAGCCACAGTGGGGTCATGCCCAGGGAAAGACACCTGGTCCCAAAGAATGACTACTGTATGATCGCATCGGTGGGAAGCGCAGACCCGTCCACTCTGAGAGGAGGCAGGTCAGTAGCTGCCTGGATGGGGGTGGGGTATGGGGACATTGGAAGGGATGACAAAGGGCCACCAGGAAACTTCTGGAGGTGAGAGGCATTCTCGTCCCCTTGAGTGATGCTGGTTCTGTGAGAGTATACATATTTAAAAATAAAATAGTACATTTAAACACGTGCAGTTTATGGCATGTCAGTTACATCCCCACAGAGCAATTACCAAAAAAATAAAAAAGGAATCCCCCAATTCCAAAGTGTTGACTATTGACGTAGAGTGCCCTGCTGGTGTTTGGACCTAGCACTGTCATGAGGGCTGGTTTCCTCTTCATCCCAACATGATCGCGTCAATTACTCCCTGAAGTACATATGGAAAGCACATTTACTGAGTTCCAGCAAGACGCCAGGTGTGCGCTAAGTTCTGGGGCCAACAGAGCTAAGTCTTGTCCTCCAAGGGCCTCAGCCAAAGGGCCGGGGCAGGCCTCCACGTGGAGACCACGTGGCACAGTTAGGCCTGCCTGGAGGGGGGCCCAAGAGGCCAGAGGGACCAGAACCCCACGTGGCAATGGCCAGTTTGTTCTGTTAGGTCTCCTTTGTCAGGACCCCCTCCCCCAATCTGGTGGCCCACCCTGACCCACGGGAAGAGGGGCATGTTTCAGACACACCGCCTGGACTTCCCACGCTTCCCGCGCAGGTGAGTTCAGTGCATCTTGGGCTTTTGTTTTATGTGGGCGTGAGAACTCGTAGGTACCTCCGCCAGATTTAGATTAATGTTTTTCTGACTTTGTTTTTAGTTATGATTCTTTTTTAACCAACTAGTCCTATTCTAAGATATAATAGCAAAAAATTCAAAACCAATATATCCAGCAATATGGATTTGGCTAAAAAAGTTACACTGAGTTTCAAACCAGTAGGTGGGATGTTTCGGTGTGGAGTGTGTGGTGTGATGAGTGCGCACACTTATGAATAATAATTTCTCAGTTCTTCATACTCTTTAGCTAGATGATATTTTCTATGCTCAGAAATGAGCATGGATGACACAATATTAAGAAGAAAATAATGAAATAAACCAAACACCAAAAGAAGTTAAAGGTATCAGGAGCACATCTGTCCACCCTGCCCCCAGTTGTGGGCCCCAGCTCACTGCTGCCGTGGCCACAAAGAGTATTATATATTCTGCTTGTGTAGTGAACAAGGCCCTTTATGGACCATCCCTTTCTACCTCCAAGCTCAAGACCTTACATGTCTCCCCTACCCTGCGGACCAAGCTCTTAAGTGGAATATTCCAGGCTCCTTCTGCCATCAGGCCTTTTGGGGTTCACTCTGCTGGTCCTCAGCAACCAGCTCCTGACCCTGTAGGTGTCAGTAAAGGCCTCCCTTCTTAGGTGAAGTTGCCCCTTAGGCCCTGGGAGCTCCCACGGCTGCTGTGGCCCATCCATCGGAGCATGTGACTGCCATCTCTCCAGCCTGTTTCACTGTCCTGCGCCTCTACTGAGCCCCTTTCCACATTGTGCTACCTCAAGGGATGGACCTTGTTGATCACTGTCTCCCATGGAGCACAGCTCCTGTGCTAGCAAAGGTGACAGACAGAGTGCTGCTGGTGGAGAATCATGAACTCCTAAGGATTCATCCACTCCAACCCGACCAAAATCAAGTTCTTCTACTGCTGCAGAATTGTTTGTTTTCGATTTTTGAAAAACTTTTATTCCCTGGTGATCTTGCCCTCTCCTAAACTTTTACAGAATCTACTGAAATACTGCTTATGTGACCCTTTCCTCACATAGGTGATTTTAAAAAGGTGTGTCAAAGAGAAAATGTAAATTAAATAAAGGAAGAAATAAAAGTTAAAGCTGAAAACAGGGCAAAGTCAATACATAAAAACATGCATGGTAATGATGGAAGTGGGCTATATATGTGATCCAGAGCTTCCTAGTGGTCAAAGCAAAGAGGAAAATGGTTTGCCTCAAGGTGCTCAGATTCTTCAAGATATAAACAAGCTGATTATTCATAAAAACAGGCTTTTCAGAATCTGCAATTCAAAGGTAATTTCTCTTGTGGTTCCAAATAAAGGAACTCTCATGGAATGAGGGACAGTGTCCTGACCACATCCCCACATGATGGCTTCTAGAGCTCCTTCTTAAACAGCATCTTCAAAGCACTTGGTTGGCATCACACCAGAATGTAATTCTGTAAGCTCACCCATCCAGGACAGGGGTCAATCTGGGTAATGTTGGCTTGTTGCAAACAAGGTGTGGTGCAAGGAATAGGCTTGTAGACCAAAGCGGAAGCTCATTCCCAAAGAAAATTGTTGATGGTAACAAATGCCACTGGAGGCAGTATTGTCCGATCCCCGGAGGAGAATTCTGGGAGGAGGGGCAGTGTGCTTTTGGGGAGAAGGTTCTATTGTGCTTCTTTTCTTACAAAGAAAAGAAAAGGTCCTACTTTATGATGCTGTGCCCTGTGTCGGGGTAAATTTCTGTTCTGCAAGTACAGAATTCCAATAACTGTGTGGCTTGGGCTCCTCTTCTATAGAATAGAGACTAGTGACAAAAAATCTTGCTCTACAGCTTGGCTGGGAGAAGATAAGCCTTTCTTTCATGAAAAAACCGGAGATTGCAAAGTGAATCTGATGGAAAAACCATGGCCTGAGACCCTGGTGTGAATACACGATGCTCACTCATCCTGAGCTGAGATCCCAAGATTCTTTAGACTCTCCTGGACCCCATGTAGGAAGCAGCCCTTTCAGGCCTGCAGGCTTCCCTGAGCAGGTCAGGGACCTGCCTGCTTGCTGCCTGATTGACAAGCCTGGGAAGGAATTTTAATTGAAATTCATTAACATTTTTCTCCTACTTCTAAAGGATTTGCTTTGAGAGTTGGGAGGAATGTTATCTCTGAAAGATGGAGGACCCCTGTATAAACTGAGCTCCCTTGCACCAAGGAATCCCCTATTGAATGCTAAATTAGTAACCACAGCCCCAGCCAGCCCCTACACCCACTTTCTGGACCCAGATATGGGGGGGGTTGGCTCAGAGCCCTCGAGAGTTGCCCCATGAAGCTCCTATAAGAGAAGTGGGAACTCAGCTCTGGGTCTGCCTGCAGGCACCTGCAGCCGTGTAGCACATTTGTTTAATTTTTGATACACTTGCTAAAAGCTAACCTGCTGGCTAGCAATGGGGCACTTACCAGGGGTCACGGCTTTCCCCAGTTTCACAGATGAGGAAGCTGAGGCATGTCTGCAGTCCAGACCTCAAGCCCAGCAGGTGACAGGAGGCCCTGCCAGCACAGGCAGTCGCTATGGGTACTCGCTATGTGGGGCACACATGCAAGGGTATCTCTGGGTCACAGCCACCAAGCGGATGTGCTGGCACTCTAGCTCAAAGCTTGGCCCTCCATCCCTCCAGACTGCTGAGATGTGGCCAGAGCTGCACTAGCCAATGTGGCGGCCACTAGCCTATGTGGTTATTGAAATTGAAATCAATTCAATCACATTAAGAATCAGTTCCCCGGGTGCACTAGCTGTATTACCAGTACTTTATACCATCTGGTAAATCTGGCTACCCTGTCAGACAATGAGGATTTTGAACATTTATTTCCACCACTGTAGAAAGTTCTATTATATAGTTCTAAGGAGAGCATTAAGTCTTTCCACTTGTCAGGAGAGGTTGGGGGAGGACAGGGGTCTTGGAGACGAGGGTATTGGGAGGGGGGACATGCACCTCCAGTTGCATCCCCAGGTCAGAGCTATTGGACTCTGGGCGTATCTGGACCTCCCCAGGCTGCCTTTGCCTTCCTCCCCTGAGCCAGGGTCACCCCCTAAGCCTGGTGCTTGCCCCCTGCCCTCAGAGAAGTCAGTGTTGAGCAGCTAGCTCCAGCAATGCAAGGCCAGAAGGTTCTAGCCGTGCAGGCCTGGGCTGGTCCTCATGTTGGCAGAGTTTAGCACCGTGGCCGACAGCTAGGCATCCCCCTCCAGGGGCAGCTAGACACCCCAGCCCAGTGCCCCAGCTGTATCAGGCCCCCTTCTCCCACTTCCTAAGATGGGCAGACGGCCTGACAGGTCCCCCTGCTTCTTGTCAAAGCCTTCACACAGAGTCTGTTTGCCTGCATGTATCTCTGCATGTCTGTGTGCATACATGCATGTCTGTCCATGTGTGTATCTATGTGTTTACCTGTGCTTGTGTGTGCCTGGGTCATCCTAGGCAGAGCTGCAGCAGAGGCCCCTCATTCCCCTCCCTGCAGTGTGTGTCACACAGGGGAGCATTTGCATCCTCGCTGGCTCTGGGTCTTTAAAGAGTTCATGATTGGCTTCCAGCATGTAAAGATGATAATCCTGGACTCAAAGCCGGGTTTGCCCCTTAGCGATGCTGAGTTTTCGCTTCTGTAAAATGGGGACAGTGAAGGTGCCGGCTGCATACCCAGAGCTCGTGGCCTATGCATGGTAAATCTTAGCACGAAGTGGTTTTTGAGATAATAAAGGTATCAGTAGAACACCTCCCCTCCCTAAGCTCCTCCCAGGCGCAGGATACACTGTGTCCTCAGCCCGTCACACCATGGGAGGTGGCGAGTCTCGCTCTGTGGGTGGAGAGGAACCCTTGGAGTGTTGGCTGCCTGGCCGGCTTGCCCTGAGGACGCCTGGTTCCTCACCCTCGGAGTGCTGCCTCGTGGCTCCCCGGGGACAGTCAGAGGCCGCGGTGGGAGGGAACATGATCCCCGCAGACAGGGAGCTCAGGGGTGTTCTGTTCTCTGTTCTGTGACCACCACGCAGTGCAGTGTGCACCAGACCCCAGGCAAGGTGAAGGGTGGGGAAAGACAGGAGGTGGGCGCTGAGAAGAGCAGGCAGCAGGGAGCCCACGGGGTCCCGGGGGAGAGGCTGCTGTCAGCGACCTGCGGCTCCTGCCTGCCACTCCGAGGCGCGAGCAGCCGCAGGGTGTACAGCCAGGCTGGGCAGAGAGGGCAACTGTGTGATCCAAATCTCCCTCCTCTATTAAAGATTCCCCATCAGCTGCCCAGGGCCCAAACTCTACCCCTTAAAATGTACCTCTGCTTTAAGATTGGGGAATCTGTCTGTGTAAAAGGCGGCTGTCCTGCGTGGGAGGGAGCTGCCAGCAACCGCCAATGCCCTGGGCTGAGACAAGGGACCAGAAAGGCCTGGTGATGCAGGAGTCGGGGGCTGATCCCTGAGTGGGACCCCTGTAAGCCGAGCCGGGTCCCCTCTGACACCCTCAGGATCCCAGCTTGGTGCTGGCAGGCCTCTGGGGAGCACAATGACTTCATTTTCAGATTATTATTATTTAAACACGGAAACACTAAGAAAGACAAAAGAAGTTTGTTTTGGCAACTTGACTTCCAGATTCAGGAAGGTGGCCTAGGGTTTTCCCCTGGGTTTTGTTCTCCTGCGTCTGGGCCTGCAGGAGCCTTAGGTGGGGGTGGGCTGGGAGCAGGGGTGCAAGGGAAGGGGTCAGGTGGGACTGGGTACAAAGGAAGCGTGAAACACATGGCCCCTTGTGCCTACAAGACCCCAAATGACCGGGTAGCTGACGGTGCTGGTAGACAGAGAGACGGCGTTGTGATTTTTCTTTGCTTTGGTTTTGCTTTGTTTGCAACTCATACATAATCATACATACTACACTCTCTCTCACATCCGCACACACACACCACACACTCACACATAACACGCTCCCGTGATCACACATGCTCACACGTACTACACACTCACATACATGCTACACAAACCCCACACACAGTAACACGCTCACAGAACCACACACTCTCACAAATACTCATATACACCTTCCAACACATTCCTTGTCACACACTCACTAGTCTCACACACACCACACATGCTCACACAACCATACGCCCTCTCCCACATCCCATATTCGTGCTCTCTCTCAGACACACTCACACAGACTCACGTTCTGCCTTGAGGACCTGGGGTCCAGGGCGCCTGGCCTTGGCTATGGCTGCCCAGCATGGCGCTCAGCACTCAGTGGGGCATGCCTGGCACATGTTACAGCTGAGCGGAGGGGTGGATGGACAGATGGACATGAGAACATCAAGTGTGCCCTCGTGTATACACTGGTCAGCCTGTCTGTTGAGCACCTACTGCATGCAGGTTCTGCTCCGGGCAGTAGGGTCCTAGGGGTGGAGAGTGGCCGGAAGGGCCAGGCCAGCTGTCCCAGGAAACGGGCTGGGGTTCAGCCGAGGAGGATGTGCCCATCTGGATGAAGGTGAGGACTGGGAGAACGGGCCTTTCGGATGAAGGCGCTGCCTGAGCTCTGGGGTGGGGGTGGCTGACCCTGGGCAGGTGCTGGACAAAGATCCCAGGGCCCTGCAGGCCCAGATGACCTAACCCAGCTCTCAACGTGCCTATGGCAGGCCCAGAGAGGGAAGCGTGTTGCTTAGAGCTACATGGCACAGTGATGGCGGAGCCAGGGCTAGACCCAGTGCTCTTATACCAGCATTCACGCCGCGTGTGGTGTGGTGTGTGGGAGTTGTGAGAGTGTATGTGGTTGGATGCGTGTGCACAAACACACCCTTTCCCCTGTCCCCCTGCTTCATAGGAAGCTGACCTGACAACCAGAGTCCTTGCCTTTAGCAGGTCCAGCAGACGCCAGTGGGGAATGGACAAGGTCACACCCTGGAGGTGGAATTTCTCCATAAATCAGGAGCAGCCTGGGCAGTGGGGCCTGGTCAGAACCGGTTCTTTATCTGTCCTGGGCATCTGTGAGGAAGGGCTTGCTGGGAGCAGATAGTCTTCAGCTTCCCGGAGTTAAGGGTACGTAATGGCCACTCTCCGCACAGCATGAGAGCCGTGAAGGGCTTGAGCTTCCACCAAGCCTCGACCTCAGTCTCAGGAAGGGCAGAGGGCTGCTTTGCCAGCGGTTGGGCTCCGTATCTCCCTGCAGAGTCCCCAGCGGTGAAGAAGCAGGAGACTGGCACAGTCATTTCAGAGTTTTCTAATAATAATCACAGATTAGCACCAGCTGCACCAACTGGGAGCTGACCCTGGGCTAGGGACTAGGCTGAGTTTTGCCCATACCATATCTCATTTAATCCAATAACCATACAAGATGGGTACTAGTCTCACCCCCATTTTACAGACGAAGAGACTGAGGGTTGGAGGGGTGGGCACCTCTCCCGAAAGCCAGAGACCCACACATGAAAGGTGTTCCCCCTGCACCAGTATGATGATGCCGGGCTTAGTACACACCGACCCTAAGCTTCAGTTTCTTCACCTGGGAAAAGAGGCAATGATACCTCCTCAGAGGCTCACGCAAGGAGCAGAGGGTCTCAAGGCACTTAAAACTCACTCACCCCAACAACAGTCACAAGGCCAGGTAAACCAAAGGGAGCAAAGGCAGCCCTTGGGGCCACCCCGTGAGGGAGGTCCTGCCAGGGTCCCCAGTTCCTGGGGGAAACTGAGGCATGGAGGTTCTGAGTAACTTCCTCGGGTCCCACAACTAGCAGGCAGGATTCAGACCCCCAGCAAATCCTGTAACTATAAATTCCATTGATTGTTAGTGAGTGAGAGTCTAAATGTTTGTGTCTTCCCAACATTCATATGTTGAAATACCAACCCCCTAGGTGACAGTGTTAGGAGGTGGGCCCTGTGGGAGGTGATTAGGTCATGAGAGTGGAGACTTTATGAATGGGACAAGTGCCACAGAGAACATCCTCACCCCTCTCCTGTGTGGAACACTGTGCCATCTGGGAACCGGGACAGGATCCTTACAGACACTAATTTGCTGATGCCTCGATCTTGGATTTCTTAGCCCCTGGAACTGTCAGAAATAAATGTCTGTTGTTTATAAGCCACCCCGTCTATGGCATTTTGTTAGGGCCACCTGACAGCATAAGCGTAGGAGAACCACGGTGTGGGGGAGCCGAGAAGGGGCCGTGGGTGTGGGCGGCACTGGGAATTAAACAGTTCTGAATTCAAACCCCAACTCTAGCACTTACTACATGTAGGACAGAGACGCCCTCAGTTTCCTCATCTGTAAAATGGGGCTCAGAATGTGGCCCTCACAGAACACAATGAAATAATGGGGCAGGGTGCCTAGCACAGGGTCTCAAATATGCCACATGGAATCTGTTGGCACCAAGTTTAGCCATGTCCAGCAGGAATCTGTTAGCACCAAGTTCAGCCACGTCCAGTAGGAATCTTGTCAAATGTCTTAACCAAACCAGGTTTAGTTTTTTCTCACTTAACAAGATGCCCAGAGGTGGGCGATTCGGGGCAGCACAGTGACCCCAGGGACCAGTAGGATCCAGACCCCTGTGCTTTCCCCTCCACCACCCTGACCCCAGCATCCGCTCTCCTCCCGGCCGGCATCTGGCTCTACACACAAAACTGGAAGGTGGAGGAACTAACGTGCACACAGCAGCCCGCATTGGAACTGTGAAAGAGGGGACATTGCCTCAATTTCTCCTCTGGCAAGAACCTGGTTCTTACCAACACGTAATAATTGCCCTTGATTTTCACTTGGTGAATGCCTGCTTTCCCAGAACCCAAACACGTGGGAAACCCAAATGGCCAGGACACATTCCCTTTCCTGAGTGTGTTCTGATTGTCACATAAATTGGGTTTGGGTTTTAGAAATACGTTGCACACATGCTCCCTCATGCTGGAATCCAGAATCTTCCTTTATCTCCTCACACCGAGGTCTCCACTCAAGGCTTTTAGACTGAGGACTTGCAGAAGCTCGATGATCTTTCTAAATAGCCACGAAGGTCAGACTGATGACCTTGCATCCTGACCTTCTTGGCCATTCACCAACCCCTTCGTAAGAGTCACCACCTCTGGAGACTCAGAGGTCTTGTCTGAATGGGGTATGGAAAAAGGAATGGACGGGCTTCAGACACCAAGCTAGACTCAGGGTGTTTTATCTCACCTCAAAAGTGGTGCTCTGAAAAATCGAGGCTCAGAGAGGTGCAGACACTTTGTCACAATTACTTTGGCAGGAAATGATAGAGCCAGGAGTCAAGCCCAGGTTGGGCCAAACCAAGCCTCTTCCCCTTCTGCCCATAACACCTGAGTCAGCTCAACCTTCACCTTGCAGAGACTTGAAAACTGAGGCCTGCAGGTGGGAGATGACTTGCTCAGTTACAAAATCTACTTGACAGAAGTTTATGAGCAAAAAAATTTTGATGAGGTCCCTTAATCTTAATAATCTCAGTTGATCTCTTTAAAGAAAATAAAAGTAAGAAATAAGAAAGTAAGTTCTGAATTTTGTGTAGTATTGACAGATGGAAGGGAAATTTGCTGTTTCTTCTGCCTAAGGTCTGTACTTCTTCCAAACCTTTACACAATCACTTCTTCACTTCCTTCGGCTACTATATACATGCCACCTCCTGAAACAGCTGCCCGCCGTAAGTCATTCTCTCTTGGTTTTCTTTTATAAGAAACATTTTTAGTTATATAATTTAATTATAATTAAAACTAAACTTTAATTATAACTAAAACATTTTTAGTTATAAAATTTAATTATAATTTTATAATTATAATTTTAATCTATAAGTAACATTTTTACTTATATAATTTGAATTTATAAAATTTAATTATAATTTTAAAATTATGATTTTATTTATGTAAGCATATCATATATTTAGGTATTTATTACAGAGTGTGTTTATCATTTTTTTTGAGACAGAGCCTCAAGCTGTCACCCTGGATCGGGTGCTATGGCATCCCAGCTCACAGCAACCTCAAATTCCTGGGCTCAAGCGAGTCTCTTGCCTCCGCCTCCCAAGTAGCTGGGACTACAGGCACCCGCCACAACGCCTGGCCATTTTTTGGTTGCAGCCGTCATTGTTTGGCAGGCCCGGGCTGGATTTGAACCCGCGAGCTCAGGTGTACGTGGCTGGCGCCTTAGCCCATTGAGCCACAGGCACCGAGCCTGTGTTTATCATTTTTTCTCCCTCTAGAACGTGAGCTCCATGAAGCGAGGGACTTTGTTCTGTTTTCAACCATTGCCCCAGTGTCTATGACAGTGCCTGTCCACAGCAGACACCCCCCCAAATATTTGTCATATGAGGCCTGACCTGGTGGCTTACACCTGTTATCCTAGCACTTTGAGAGGCCAAGGCAACACAGTGACACCTGCCATCAGGCTCTGTACCAAGGTCAAGAGAAGATGTTCAGGTGTGCAGAAGAGGCCCAGCCATCAGGCCCCACCTGCACCCAGTTTGCCTGGCCAGGGTGCAACTGGTTGAGAAGAACCAAAACTCTGCTTCCCAGATGACTCCACTAGAGCCGTGATCCTGTGACCTGGGACGCCCAGTCATAGCTGTTCCCTGAAGTTAGTGAGAAGGGACTGCCTGTCTGTGCCCCTGGTCTCCAGCTCTCTCAGGAAACTCTCTCATCCATTCAGGACATGGCTTGTTTTGTGCAGCATTCCTAAACCCGGTGGGGGCAGCTCCTTTAAACATTTTATTTAGTGGCAACAGCGGCCTGCACAGGCAGAGCCAGTTCTACATTCCTCTGGGCTGGAGAGGAGGGCCCCAGATGGGAGCTCAGATAGAGGCATGGAGAAATGGAAACGAAAGTGGCTCCAGGTCTCAAAACAAATATAACAGTTATATGAAATGTCACCTGGAAAAACTATTGGGAGTTGATATAAATGTAAGAAAACACTTTCAAGAACAGGGTGACACCAGGCCATAGGTGTGTTTGGGGACAGAGGTGTGGCATAGGCATGAGACCGTCAGATCTGGTGGCATCTGAGGCTGGGTGTGCTGCCTGGCCTTTCCTGCCCTTTCTGGACTGAGGTGGCTCTGAGGAATGCCCGAGGTGGCACACAGAGTGGGCCCAGCACACCCTGGCAGGCACCAGGTCCTCAGCAAAGACTCATATGTTAAGTATGAGTCTTTGAATAGATATTTATGGACACTCTACTATGAGCCAGGAGCTCTTCCGGGCCGGTGACACATCAGTGAACAAAACATAGAGGAGTTTATATTTTAATGGAGAGAGGGAGTTGGTGAAAAACATCAGTCACATCAATGTCAGGTGGAGGAGAATGCCTGCGGGCAAGGGAGGGGTGTGACGGGGAAGGTGGTGTTTTAGCCCAGGAGGTCAGGGAAGGCTCTCTGAGAAGGTGAGCCGAGCCATTAATGAAACCAAGAAGCCTAGCACATTCCAGGCCAGGAGAACAGGAGGGCCAGGGCGTGTGAGGACCAGCAGAGAGCACAGGGCAGTGGGAGCAGAGGCACGAGGGTGAGGCCAGAGGTCCTAGTGGGCCTTCTAGATCATGGAAAGGCTTTGCGTTCATTTTAAGCCAAGTGATCTGGGAAGTCACAAGGGGGCTTAGAACAGAGAAGTGACCCTCCAGCTGCTGCACAGAGATTAGACCCTGGGCCCAGGCTGCTCATTCTCACTGCTGAGATGAGTTGTCACTGCTGTCACATCTTTGCTGTGGGGCTGTCCTGTGCATTGTGGGATGGTTAGCAGTGTCCCTGGCCTCTACCCAGTGGACACCAGTGGCACCTCTCCCCCTCAGCCCAGTTGTGACACAAAACTGTCTTCTGACATTGCCAATATCAGAAGGAGGCAGAATCACCCGGCTTGAGAAGTACCGCAATAGAGGGGCCGGGTGGGAAGCGGAGTCCGGGCACGAGTGTGGGCAACTGGAGGTGCGGTAGATTCCGAGTTGATTTTGAAGATATTTCAAATCAACAGGATTTAGTCCTCTTCTGTTTCTTTTGACCAAACAATATAGCTCTTGGGAATGTAGCCTGAGGGAACGATTCCGTAGAACAAAAAGTTAAGTTCACCGAGAAATCCAAGGCAGTGTCACAAAGCCGTAGTCAGTTACAGGAATCAACCCACAGCTCCAACGAGTGTGCTGGGGGCCGCGACTCTCTCTGCCATGCTGCCATCCAAAATACAGCTTTAAAAACTATGTGGATCCACAAAAACCAATCATGATTTGAAGGCAATTAGAGAAAAATCAATTGTTAAATTATATGTGCAACATTATTAACATTATATGAATAGAGACGAATGTGGCTATGGTCTAAATGTTGGTGTCCTCCCAAAATTCATATGTTGGGACCTAATACTCAAAGTGATATTATTGGGCTGGGACCATTGAGGAGGTGATTAGGTCATGAGGGCTCTACTCTCACACATGGGATTAGTGCTCTTATAAAGAGGCTTAAGAGAACCATTTTGTCTTTTCTGTCATTCGAGAATGCTTCTAGAAAGCACTGTCTATGAGGAACAAGGGTCTATCCACTGTGTCTTGATTTTGGGCTTTCCAACCTCCAGGACTGCAAGCAATAAATTCCTACTATTTATTAATTATGCAGGCTGACGTGTCTTGTTTATAGCAGCCCCAACAGACTAAGATACATGTGGATAAGGGAAATAAGCCAACCTGGGAGTGTCAGGATGGAAGTTATAGTGGTGTTATGAGAAAGTTTCCTTTTTTAATTCCTTCAGAATTTTTCTTAAATATCATTAGCTTATTTCACAATAAAATTCAGGATTGAAGTGAATTGACAAGAAAATAGTCAAATGTGCTACAGTGCCCGACACGTAACAAACGTGTAATGATTGGGAAGGAGACAGGACAAAGGAAAGATACACAGATAAACTGATGGTGACACCATGGGCATAGCCCAGCCTCTCAATTCCAGGGCTCCACAGGTCACCCAAGCCACATCGCAGTCGTGTGTGGCATCTGCCTGTGCATTTTGTCCTTTGCTTTCTATTTGATGGGGGAAAAGCAAGGCCCATAATTAAGGGCCATGGTCTTGTCATTGACCCAAAGTAATTTCATCCTGTCAGTCCTGACTCTGTGAAATTTTCCCCAGTTACTTCCGTCCTGATTTTTGTTAGAGCACATATCCATCTTTTATTACAAACAATCTTGTATTATTTTGTCAAAGGCATCTCATTATTTTATTTTGCATTTCCTGAATCACTATGAAAGTAGACCATCTTTGGCTCAACGCCTATGGCTCAATGGGCTAAGGTGCCAGCCACGTACACCTGAGCTGGCGGGTTCGAATCCAGCCTGGCCCGCCAAACAACAATGACAGCTGCAACCAAAAAATGGCCGGGCGTTGTGGCCGGCACTTGTAGTCCCAGCTACTTGGGAGGCAGAGTCAGGAGACTCGCTTGAGCCCAGGAATTGGAGGTTGCTGTGAGCTGTGATGCCATTGCACTCTATCCAGGGTGACAGCTTGAGGCTCTGTCTTGGAAAAAAAATAAATAAATAAAAATAAATAAATAAAGTTTCTTGACATATAGATTTTGGAGGAGCTTTTATTTATATTTAGTATTGAATGTAGCATATGTATCTCTATTTTTGAAATTTGCTGAGATTTCCTTTGTGACCATTTACTACCTACCATTTACCTCTGCTTTCTCCCATTCCCCACCCCCATCCCTGCCACCTTCCATTCTGATGTCACCTGGAATTGTAATTCTAGGTGAAAATGGCAATGATTAGCATGTGTTTAAGTGTGCCTTAGTATTTTTCCTGACTTCTATGTTTACTACTTTCTTTCTATAACCCACTATTCCTCTCGGATGCCTGGGGATGTCTCATTTTTACTGATTCCTTTTCTTTTGTAGGTAATATATTTTTTTTCTTTCTGGAAGCTTTTAGGATCATTGCTTTAACTTTGAGGCCTAAACTTTTACCGTAATGTGCCTGTGTCAGGGTTTGATTGCATGCTTTCTATTCAGCGCCTAGTAGGCCCTGGCAGTCTGAGGAATCTTATCGTTCTTCGGGTCTAAGAATCTTTCTTCAATTATTGACCCAAGTATTATTTGCCTTCATTCTCTCTGTTCCCTCATATTGAGACTCCCAGAAAAATGAATGTTAGAAATTCTGGATCCTTCTTCTGTATCTTGACTTTTCTTAGTGAGATACCTGAACTGCCTGCCCCTCCCATCTGTGCCCCTGAGTTCCATCTTATTCCCAGGACTGTCACCCCCTGGCTTGGGGCCCCCTGGAGCTGTTCCCATCTGTTGCCCTCCTACATGTGCTGTGGTGGGCTTAGCTTCTTCTCTTGAATCCCTTTGCCTTCCAACCCCTATCCCCTTGCCAGAAATTCCTTACCATGGAAATTCTTCCCTGTTTCTCAGCACAGTTAGGGACATCTGTTTTTAATCTTGTCTGAAATTATAGACATTTCAGGCCAAAGGAAATACCTTAGCTTGTTATTATAATCTAATTATTCTAAGCTATAGCTAGCCACGGTTTAAGGGACACAGTTGAGTGTATTCTGTAACACCATGAAAGGGGCGATGGGTGTTTGTATGAGTATAAAAACAGTTTTAAAGGAAAGAGAAAAAACTATTGACAATGGTTACCTTTGGAGGAAGGACCAGGGGCCGGGAATGAGAAGGAAACTGACTCTTGTTCTGTTTAAATTTCTATTGTCTAAAATAAAATTTCTCATGAAAATAAATTTTAAACATTTGTTATATGTACAGCATAGTGATAAAATATACACAATGTAAAATTTACCATTTTAACTAATATTAAGTGTATAGTTTAGCAGCATTAAATACATTCACATTGTTGGGCAACTATCACTACCAGCCATCTCCAGAACTTTCTCATCTTCCTCAGCTGAGATGCACCATTAAAATTGACTGCCCATTCATCCCTCCATGTAGCCCCTAGAAACCACCCTTCTACTTTACGAATTCGACTACTCCATGTACCTTGTGTAAGTGGACCATACAATATTTGTCTTTTTGTGACTGGCTTATCCCACTTAGCATAATGCCCTCAAGTTTCAGGTGCTGTAGCAAGTATCAGGACCACCTTTCTTCTTAAGGCTGAATGGTATTCCATTGTATATGTATACCACATTTTGTTTATCCATTCTGCTACTGACAGATATTTGGGTTGTTTCTACCTTTCTACTGTTGTGAATAATGTTTCTGTGAACACGGATGTACAAATGAATTAGGGTTATCCAGAGAAGCAGAGTCAATATAATATATTATAGACATTATATTATACGTTATATGTATTATTATATATAATATAATATATATGTTACATAAATAACATTCTATTATATGTGTGTGTGTGGCCACCCTGTGTTATATATATATTATATATACATAACAAATATCTGTTTGAGTCTCTTTCAAATTTTCTGTGTATATATCCAGCAGTGGAGCTGCTGAAATGCATGGTAATTCTCTGTCTTTTTGAGGAAACAGCACATTCTTTACCATAGCTGCCGCACCATTTTACATTCGCACTGGAATGTATAGAGGTTCTAATATCATTTGTTGAAAAGACTGTCTTTCCCCATTGGAGTAGTTGTGGCATCCTCGTCAAAAGTCATTTGACCACCCAGTTTCTTTCTGGGCAGTCCATTCTACTGCATAGACACGAAGGTCTGTCTGCATGCCAGAATCACACTGTTATGATTATTGTACCTCTGTTGCAAGTTTTGAAATCAAAAGTGTGAGACCTTCAACTTTGTTGTCTGTTTCAATTTTATTTTACCTTTGTGGAGCCAAATCTACTTTTTTTTTTGAGACAGAGCCGCAAGCTGTCACCCTGAATAGAGTGCTGTGCATCACAGCTCACAGCAACCTCCAATTCCTGGGCTCAAGCGAGTCTCCTGCCTCAGCCTCCCAAGTAGCTGGGACCACAGGCGCCCGCCACAGAGCCCGGCCAGTTTTGGTTGCAGCCGTCATTGTTGTTTGGCAGATCCGGGCTGGATTCGAACCTGCCAGCTCAGGTGTACATGGCTAGCGCCTTAGCCCATTGAGCCACAGGCGCCGAGGCCTACTTTTTTTTTTTTTTTTTTTTGAGACAAAGTTTCAGTATGTGATGCAGGTTGGCCTCAAATTTCTGGGATCTTCCCACTTCAGCCTCCTGAGTAGCTAAGACTACAGGTAAATGGCATCAAGCTTGACTCTAAATCTATTTTTTTTAATTTTTTAAATGAAATGCTTTCACACATTAGAATAAGTATTTCATGAAAAGACCTAACAGACAAATACAACAGGATGCCATTTTTTTCTTTTCACTTTAGAAAGTTTTTGGTTGTTGTTGTCTGTTTGTTTTGTGAAAGAGTCTCATTCTGGAAAAGTTCCATGCTGTCAGCCTAGCTCACAGCAACCTCAAACTCCTGGGCTCAAGCGATCCTCCTGCCTTAGACTCCCAAGTAGCTGGGAATACAGGTGCCCCCCTTAACGCCAAGCTACTTTTTCTATTTTTAGTAGTGGCAGGATCTTGCTCAGGCTGGCCTGAAACTCCTGAGCTCAAACAATTCTCCCTTCTTGACCTCCCAGAGTGCTCGGATTACAGGCATGAGCCACCAGCCCCAGCCAGGAATGAACTATTGACACACAAAACACCTGGGATGAATCTTGTGATAGTTAATTATATATGTCAACTCACCTAGGCTACAATGCCCACATATTTGGTCAAATTCCAGTCCAGATGTCACTGCGAAGATATTTTGTAGATAAGATTTAAATCAGTAGATTTGATTAAAGCAGATCCCCCTCCATAATGTGGGTGGGCCTCATCCAATGAGTTGAAAGCCTTAGGAGAAAAAGACTGACGTCCGTGAGGAAGAAGGAATTCTGCCTCCAGACCGCCTTGGACTCAAGCTGCAAATCCACTCTTCCCTAGGCCTCAAGCCTACTGATCCACCTGCAGATTTGGGACTTGCCAGCCCCCACAGTTGAACCAGCTTCCTAAAAGAATTCTCCCTCTCTCTCATTTGTGTATGTACATACACGTGTGTATTCACACCTACATATATACCTCATTGCACACACACACCCTCCACTGGTTCTGCTTCTCTGTAGGACCCTAAGTAAAACAGATCTCAAGTTTCTTATGTTAATGAGAAAAGGCAACCTCAGATTTTCAAAATGGCAAAAGTACAGTGCTGGAGAGCACATGTGCGCTTGCCAGGTATTTAGGATGCAGGGGGAGGGAGGGAGGTGTGTGTGATGACAAACGGGTGATGGGTGGTGGTTCCACAAACCTACACTTGTGATAAAATTGCACACCCACACACTCACACACATGAGAATATGAGAAATGGTGGAATCTAACCAGGTTCGTGAATTGCGCTGATTTCCTTGTTTTGATATTGTCTATACCCCTGTAAGGTGCTGCCCCTGGGGAAGGCTGTGTGAGGAGTGCACAGGTGTCTCTGCACTTCTTTTGCAGCTTTTTATGAATCTATGATTATTTCAAAATAAAAGAAATTGGCTCTGGGCGGTGCCTTATGGCTCAGTGGGTAGGGTGCCGGCCCCATATACCAAGGATGGCGATTCCAACCCGACCCTGGCCAGCTAAAACAGCAAGGAGAATTGCAACAAAAAACAAGTGGGCATTGTGGAGGGCGCCTGTAGTCCCAGCTACTAAGGAGGCTGAGGCAAGAGAATCACTTAAGCCCAAGAGCTGGAGGTTGCTGTGAGCTGGGACACCATAGCACTCTACCAAGGGAGCCAAAGTGAGACTCTGTCTCAAAGTAAATAAATAAATAAATACATAAATAAATACTGGCTTGGCGCTTGTTGCTCAGTGGTTAGGGCACTGGCTGCATACACCAGGGCAAATGGGTTCGAAACTGACCAGGGCCTCCTAAACAACAATGACAACGACAACAAAAAAATAGCTGGACATTGTGGTGGGCACCTGTAGTCCCAGCTACTCGGGAGGCTGAGGCAAGAGAATCACCTAAGCCCAAGAGCTGGAGGTTGCTGGGAGCTCTGACACCAGGGCACTCTACCGAGGGAGACAAAAATAAATAAAAATAAAAATAAAAATATGTTTTAAAAGGCCATGGGAAAAGTCTTTTAAAACAGAGATCTTGTGCCCTTGACAATGAGAACCTTCTGAGGACAGAAACCTCACAGTAAGTTCTGACTTTCCAGCACCTTCCAGGACTGTCCTTCCGCTCCTCCCACCTCCGGCCAGCAGCTCCCGGAGAAGAGCTCTGCTGAGTTTGCAGGAAGCGACAAGCAGGTGTCCTCATCTGGGAACTGGGGCTAGGAGGAGTGGGGCGGAGAAAAAAATGGGTGAGATTAAAAATGTGAGCCCACTGCTTCTGCAATCCTGCCATCTGTGTTTCCGCATTAACGGCCAAGGGCTTTTGGTAACAGGTGCTCATTTCCAGTAGGAAGAACACAGGTGAGTGTGGCTAGAATTCAGAGTGATGGTGAAAATGGGAGGTCAAAGGGGGCAGTGGGGACCCCCCTGCGAGAGGGCAGCCACCACTGGGCCGAGGACTCTCCACTTAACTCCTCCCATGCTCAGGGAGTAAAGTGCAGGGGAGATGCAATAAGGTGATGCTGAGTCACAGAAGCAGGGACAGGAATCAGGATGACCTGAGGGCTGGACTCACTGGAGAGCTGGGAGAACAGCCAGAGCTCCCTGCAGGGAGACAGAGCCGCCAAGGAGCTGAGCTGAGCCGTGCTGCTGGCCCAAGTCCCCGGGCAGTGCAGAGAGGCCTGAGGGCTCCTCTACAGGGGGAAGGTCAGGGAGAGCTGTCAGTCAGGCCCTCCTAGCTTGGCCACCGCTGGCAGGGGGAAGACAGGGCAGACCATGGCCAAGACACAACGCCTGACCCATGTCTTTGCTCTATGTCCCCCGACCCCAAAGGGAGGCTGGATTTCCAGTGATCTTAAGGCAGTAGGTGTGCACGGGTTGTGGACAGAGAGTCGCTGTCACCACTGTTCCAGGACAGCCACTCACCTCCCAAGCCCAGCTCCGGCTGTGTTCCTTTCCCTTTCCCGGTGTGCTCTCACGGCGTCCTGAGCCTGTGCCTTGCTAGTCGAGGCACAGATGCCATCACTGAATCCTCATGCTGTCCCCATATGCAGCATTTTGCCCATTGTACAGATGAGGACACTCTGCACCCAAGAAGGAAAAGTGACCTGCAATCTTCCTGCAGGCAGTACAGGGTGGCCAGGATTTCGGCACAGGTCTGTCTGCTTCAGTGTCTAGGCTTTCCCCACCCAGAACCCCGGCGCACCAGCCTCCCTCTGCAGGGAATGTGATACCAGAGCTCAGAGGACTCAAAAATGTGTGTCTGCAGCTCCAAGCCGCTGTCACGCTGCCCCATTGCTGGGGATGCTTCCCAGGTCAGCCTCAGTCCCCCTTCTCCAGGAAGCCTTCTTTGATTGTTCTAGCTCCAGTGACATTGCCCTTCTCCCAGTGTCACCAGAGTGTCTGCTTCTATGGCCTCTGTGCCTAATGCCTTATCCTGTCAGAGAGGCAGGACTGGGCGGCAGTGCGGTCAGTGGGGATCAGACAGGCCCCCAGAGCCTGTCTGATTCACATGGTGTAATGCTTGGGACAACCAGGCACAGTGCCTGGCAGAGGAAGGACTCAGTAAATACCAAGAATTCAGCATCATTCTTGATATCCACACAACCATATCTATGACATATGCACATATGTTAAAATATTTATTGAGCTGTAAATGAAAGTAGGTACCTTAGAAATAATGTTTGGGTGGGATTATATGTGACTGCTTCATACTTCTCCATATTTTTCAAATTGTTAAAGCAAAAATATTGCTTTGATGTTCTGGACAAAACTAAGGAAGCATTAAAAAATCAATGCATTGTAATCTGTGAAGGAAACATGATTCCGTAAGAAATGTGGGTGCACTCATGGAGCACCTCCTGTTAGGAGCCAGCGGCCCGGAAATAGTTAAGACCTGGCCTTACCCAGCCAGCCCTGGATGCTGAGGGAGTACCTTGCCAGACCAGTCTCTGAGTCTGTTTCTGGAGGGACACACCCTGCAAGGTATGCCCAGAGCCTCAGAGGATCTGAAGGTTTATAAGACTCAGTCCTTACCCTGAACATACTTGCAACTAAATAACATTTTTAAATGTTCATTTTGGGAGGCTGAGGCAAGAGAATCGTCTAAGCCCAGGAGTTGGAGGTTGCTATGAGCTGTGTGACACCATAGCACTCTACCGAGGGCGATAAAGTGAGACTCTGTCTCTACAAAAAAAAAAAAAAGTTCATGCCACCTCTCAGAACAGCGCAGAACCCTATCCAAGCAGCGAAACACGCCCCACCACACATGCACATACACACACACCCTGTCCCAAGCTCAGCTTTGCAGGAACCCTTAACTCTTACTACTTAAACCTTTATTGGGTGCCTTTTATTAGCCAAATGCACTACTAAGACCTCTATGCTTTTTGTCTTGCACCTTTGAAACAGAATGGTCCCCCTGACAGGTGCCCCTGAGACGCAGAGAGGCAGTAAGTGCAGAAATGGGGCTGGGATGCACACACAGTCGCGTACATACCAAGTGTCGGTGATGAGAGCTGAGGTGTGGGGAGTGCTTAGCACAGGCCGGTGTCATTCTACATGTACACCTGTACAAACCCGTCTCGTATTCACAACAGGTGGCTGGGTGTTATCTTGCCCACTTTACACATGAGAACAATTGAGGCACAGAGAGATGAGGCCTCTTGCCCAAAGTTGCCCAGTGACGGGTTGAAGTGGACTTTGAACTCACTCAGCCTGTGATGCTGTGGATTCTCCGCCTCCACTCAGGGACTGCCCCCACCCCAGCTCCCCAGCCGACGCCCCTCCTTCCAGGTCAGGAAGGCCCCTCTGTGCTCCCTCCCCTCCCCCTTCCATGCTGCTGCTCTGTTTGGCATCGCTTGTCTCCCACCAGACTACTCACTCCTGCAGTCTGGAACCGTGTCTTGCTGTCTCCTTGTGTTCCTCGGGGCCCTCAGGCCTGGGCGCACGTGGCGAGTGCTAGAGTGGTTGGTCTTGGGAGGCATCCATCCTGGAGACAGACCAGGAAGGGACGGATGTCCCTGGTGGAGGCAGGGCTATGAGACAGTTCTCAAGCCCCAACTCCTTCTCTTCTCCAGGGGGCAGCTGCCCAGACATTGTTCCTAAGTTGGCAGCAGAGTTAGAGCTCCTGGGTGAGACTGCAATGCTATGACAAGCACGCTGGGTGGAAGTCAGGGCCCTGCTGTGTGGCCTTGGGCAACTTACTGCCCTCTCTGAGCACAAAGTAGGCACCCTACAAGGAGACTGGAAGGGCTGAGGCCAATGTGCCCCACTGGGGCGCAGAGGCACGGGCACAGGGGTGGTGTAGGAGCAAGTGGCATTGTGAGGGGCCGGTGAGGGGGTCCTGAAGGAGTAGCCCTTGAGCTGACTTGTTTTTCTTTTTAGTGAATCTTCCTTGAGCTGACTTTTGAAGAATCAGATTGAGAAGAGCCAAGCCGAGATGGGTTGCGTGGGTCTCTCCGTTGTGGAGCAGCTGTGTGGCAGAGAGAACTGCTCTGCTGTGTCCAGCGGCGGCGTGGAGGCAGTGGGTGTCGGGGGAGCCAGGCCTGCCCTTCCTCTGGGCAGCAGGGCCCCCGCACCCCACACTCCCTGTGCCTGTCTCTCCTTCTCCATCCCCTGATCACATCTCATCTCCTTACGTCTCTCTTTTGTCTGAGGTCCCTTCCAGGATGTGAGCACCAGAGGGCACGGTTTTCTGTCTGCTTTGTGCTCTGCGGCAGCCCCATGTTTAGAAGGCTGCCTGGCGCACAGTAGCTGCTCAACAAACACTTGCCAAGTGAATGAATGAAGCCTTTTGGAAATCTGGGAGGCCCGGAGGGAGGGCGAGGTGTCTCTCTGGGGGCAGAGTCTCTTCCTTTCTCACAGTTTTGTAACTCTGGGGGAGACCTGACCTGTGATGTGACTGCAGTACGGCCACGTAGCACTTTTTAAAGCATCATCTGGCTTCATCCCTTTAAGTTCCTTTAGAAGGATTAGCTCTCAGCTAGGGCAACCTCAGGCAGAAGTCAATTGGATGGTCAAATGTAAGTCTGAAAAAAGACATTCTTTGGGTTCCTTCCTGTGTCCCCAGCCCAGGGCCAGACCCCTCCATGCAGCCCCAGCGGGGGTTCTAGGAACCCTCTCAGAGGAGGGAGATGTGGCTGGGAGGGGGCCTTGACAGAGGCCACACAGTGAGGAAAGAGGCCATCTGGAGTCACAGGCACAGTCCTGAGCCCCTTTCTCCCCTCCTCTCCAGAAGGTCAGACACCTGGGCTCTGCTCCGTCGCTGCTGACCAGCTGAATGACCTTGGGCACCGGGACCTTCTCCACACATAGCCCTCTAATGGAAAATGACAGGGCAGCACTGGCTCCTTCCCCCGGGGCACCCCTCTTAGTACAGAGGACAATGGGGCTCAGGGTCTGTCAAGCCAGACCTGCCACCTAAGTGCTGGGTGACCTTGTCTGCTAAGAGGGGCAATGGGACCAATTTCACAGAATTGTTGTCAGTGATATGATGCTTTATGTAAAAATAGCTGGCACAGCAGTAAATGATGACCTTCGTAATTATTATTATTATTATGTATTTATTTTTATCGTTGTAGCTGGTGGCATAGGCAAGGTCAAAGGACAGGACGCTTGGAATAGCAAGTGATGTTTTCCTAGACCCTTGTCATTTTAGGCCCTATGCTATGAGACTCTGGTTGTTATTTAAATCTTCTGGCCTCAGATGCTGATAAGGGTGTGGAGAAAAGGGAACGCTATTACACTGCTGGTGGGATTGCAAACTAATACCGCCTTTTTGGAAAAAAGTATGGAGAATCCTCAAAGAACTAAAAGTGGACCTTCCATTTGATCCCACAATCCTATTACTAGGTATCTATCCAGAAGAAAACAAAATCATTTTACCATAAGGACATATGCACTAGAATATTTATCTTGCTTAATTCACAATCACCAAGATGTGGAATCAGCCCAAATGCCCATCAATACAGGAATGGATTAATAAACTGTGGTATGTGTATACCATAGAATACTATTCAGCCATAAAAAGATGGAGACGTTACATCTTTTGCGTTAACCTGGATGGAGTTGGAGACCATTCTACTTAGAAAGTATTACAAGAATAGAAAATCAAGTATCCGATGTAGTCAATAATAATAGAAAAACCAGTAGATGAATACATATACACCCAAACAAGAGAAAAGCATCTCTGATGGAAAATGACAAGGCACCAAGTGGGGGGAGGTGGGAGGGAGAGTGGTATGTTCTCACCTAACCGGCACAGTGTAAGGGTATAGGGCACACCTCCTGGGTGAAGGGCACAACTACAACTTGGACTTTATCTAACACATGCAAACAATGTAACCTAATCGTACCTTCATATTAATCTGAAATTAAACAATGAATTTTCTGGCCTCCTTACTGCCAGGGAAGGATGGAAGTCCCTTCTCCCCACTCACCTTCTAGGGGACTAGGAGCCTCCTTCAGCTTGAATTAAAGTCTTTGCTGAAGAGGGCGGAGGCAGGGCGGGTTTTCTGACTAGCGTATGTTTCCTCCTTCACTAGGCGTCTCTTTCCCAGTCATCTGGCCAGAGAAAGCAAGCCATTGTGGGGGCTTTTCCTGGTCTGTGCTTCCTAAAGCTTCAGGTTGCTGGCCCTGCCCGTCAGTCTAAATCATATTAGGCAAACGTAGGAACAAACGATCCCAAGAGACTCGAGTCCGTGTTGTTCCTCTGGTTCCTAGTGGGTCTGCTTCCTTCTTCCCGCTTCAGGGTCCTCTGAGGTTTGTTTTGTGTATGATGCACAGAGTTGTCAGCTGTGCCCATAGGAGGGAAGTGCCTAGCTGGGAACAGACCCTGCGTGCCAGGCAAGGCCTTTCTTGCCACATCCTAGCCATTCTGTATAATTACATGTTTTCACCCCCTTTCTCACCCGCTCCTCTGCCCACCACTCCTCAGAGAAGGTGACAGTGTGAGGCCAGGACAGGAAGAACTTGCAGTTTGTTTTTAAGAAAGCACCCAAATACCTCAGCCTTTCAGAATCGCCAAGTTTCAAGGGGGGGAATGAATCCCAGGTCTGTATGAGTGAGGATTCCCTAATAAGCGTTTGTTTTTGCTTCAGAATTTAACTGAAGGTACTGCATGAAAAGTCTTGGTCCTGTGTGAAGCCAGGAGGAATGCAGAAACACCTGTTGGTCTCCTAAAGTCTCGAACAACATAGAGCAATGAAAAGATTCACATCAGCACGCTTAGATAAATTCGGGGCTGCGTTGGCCTTTGGCGGGTGGATGCACCTCCCCAGCTCAGCTTCCCAGCACAGCTGGCCCAAGTGAGCATGTGCAGAGTAGGTCGCTGGTCTGCCAGACGTCCTCATGCCCCACCCATTCCTGGTCTCATCACGGCCCAGTGCGAGGAAAGGGCTCACTTTGGCCCCAGTGCGTAAATCTCCGTGCAGGTACTCAGTAGTCATGATATGAGTTTGGCCACATTCCCTAAACCTGTTAAATTTCTTCCATAACATGAGAAGGACAGAAACTAACTCATAGGATAGTTGTAAAGAATGGAAATAGTACTCCAGCATGTAATCTCCCTTTGATATGTAGTAGCTGTTATTATCATGGTTAAAGAATTCCAGTGTAGGCTCAGGGGGCTATGGCGCCAGCCACGTACACCTGAGCTGTTGGGTTCGAATCCAGCCCTGGCCCGCCAAACAACCATGACAGCTGCAACCAAAAAATGGCCAGGAGTTGTGGCGGGTGCCTGTAGTCCCAGCTACTTGGGAGGCAGAGGCAAGAGACTCACTCGAGCCCAGGAATTGGAGGTTGCTTTGAGCTGTGATGCCACGGCACTCTATCCAGGGCGACAGCTTGAGGCTCTGTCTCAAAAGAAAAAAAAAAAAAAGGAATTCCAGTGTAGGCCAGGTGTGGTGGTTCACACCTGTAATCCTAACTAAAAGCGGAAAACTAGCTGGGTGTTGGTGGCGGGTACCTGTTGTCCCAGTTACTTGGGAGGCTGAGACAAGAGGAGCCCTTGAATCCAGGAATCTGAGGTTGCTGTGAGCTAGGCTGAGGCCACTGCTCTCTAGCCTGGGTGACAGAACAAGACTCTGTCTCAAAAGTAAAAGGGTACAATTTAAGGATATGGACTCAGCTACAACTTGGATGCTACCTAACAAATGCATACAATGTAACCCAATAGTGTATACCCTTATAGTAATCCAAAATAAAAAAAAAAAAATTAAAAAGTTTTTTAAAAAGTAAAAGAAAAAGAAAGAATTCTAGAGCAAATAAAAGATCTCGGGCGGGGCATGGTGGCTCACGCCTATAATCCTGGAACTCTGGGAGGCCGAGGCAGGTAGATTGCTTGAGCTCACAACTTCAAGACCAGCCTGAGCAGAAGCAAGACCCTGTCTCTAAAAAAAAAATAGCTGGGTGTTGTGACGGGCACCTGTAGTCCCAGTTACTCAGGAGGCTGAGGCAAGAGAATCTCTTGAGCCCAGGAGTTTGAAGTTACTGTGAGCTATAATGGCATGGCACTCTAGGGCGTCAAAGTGAGACTCTCTCTCAATAAATAAATAAATAAATAGGTTAATTAATTAATTAAATAAAAGATCTCCAGCATAAATATTGCAGGCATTAAGAGACATGTGCAACGTGTGTGTGTGTGTGTGGGGGGGGTTACATTTCAATTGGGGGCTGAGTATCTTACACACCACTGTGAGCCTCATGGAGGCCCTACTTCCTCTTCCTCAGTCATTGCCCTACCTCACTTCCTGCCATGAAACCTGTGCCAGAAAGTTTATTGACAAGGTTTTATTGTTCTGATTTTTTCCACATTACATATTTAAGATGCTTAAAATTTCCTATGCCAAAGGAACATTCTAATCTCGCAGGTCATAGCCAACCCCTGAGACACAGGTACATGTTAATAGTACTTCTGCCAGCCAGGGGGGAAGCATTTTTTTAGTGGAGGTCTTTGCTAATCTAGGATTAGTGGGGGTGAAGGGAGGATTAGTATAGAAATAAAAGATGCCTTTGTCTTTATGCTCACACATTAATGTCATTTTTTTCCATTCACTTTGCTTAGGAAGGCTGTAGGGTACCTGGGTATCACCCTTTAGAAGACTTGGTTAATCTGAGATTAACTTTTCATAGCACTTGGTTTTTATGTCATTCAGCCTAAAGGAACTGAATAATCCAGGCACATCCGCAAGTCGAGGGATGGTGAGTGGTTTCATCCCACATGCCAATTGTGATTGATTTGAAATGGCTGCCTGAAGTTTCCTGAGACAGACTCTGTGACCTAGCCCAGACCTAGCTAGGAAAGAGAGCTGTGATTGATTAGCAATGTCTGCAATGGACTAAAACATGGGGGAGTGCAACATGTGCTGGGTATTTGCCACATGGCTTACACTGGAGCAGGGGTTGGCAAACTTTGTTATAAAAGTAAAAAAACAGCAAAGTGAATATTTTAGGGTTTGTGAGCTAAATCTTGCCTCTATCACATTTCTTCCTCTTCTTCCTCCTTCTTTCCTTTTTCTTTTTATATTGTCAATATTAAGGAATCCGTGTCAACAAGAAAAAGATAAAATTATTGAGCAAGGCTAAAAGAAATGTTGCCCTCACATACCAATACCATTTTATTGACCTCAGCTTTCATCTATATTTCTGTGGATGAATTTTATATTTATCTTCCTTTGATGCAAAAAAAAAAGAACAAAAAGTCAACTGCACATTTTTCAGTCCTCTTGTGCTGGATCTGCCACAGCAGACCCTAGTTGGCTTTTGTCTGTACCAGCTGCAGCTTTTCATCTCCTTTGGCATCTAAGTTGCAACAATTTGCTGCCACAAGATGTCATTTGGAAAGTCCCATTTGATTCAAAGATGCTTTTTATCTCTCCTAAATTCTTCCAAAGAGAAGTGTGTCTATTTACTTCCTTTTCCCTCATAATTAAAATAGAAAAAAATTTCTCTGTGGCTCTCATTTTCCAATCACCATAATAAAAATAATGTAAATCTGTAGTTGCTATTTAGGGGGACAACTTCTCAGCTGACCAGATCAGCGAACAGAACATGAACTCATCTTTCCTCTCTCAGTTTTTCCCATTCGCCCTTAACCTTGGTCTGTGCTCAAGCTCTGAGCTGCATAGGAAGACATGTCTGCTGAGTTATTTCCAAGTAGTGTCATTGACCCCTCCCCCCCCAACACACACACACATACAAAATTTCTGCCACAAACTGCAGGTGAACTTTTTTTCTTTGCTTTTCAACGCTGAGCTATAAATAAGTCATTCCAGCTTTCTTAACCCTTTGCACTCGCTTCCTTTTTTCTCGATTCCTTTATTCTACTCAGGATTTCATTTTTTAAATACCCCAGATTTTACAAAGAAAAGATACTGAAAAAATAGACAAAAATCCTCCCATGGTGAAACTACGTGTCAAGTGTGGCTCGACTTACTAGCTGCTACCAATGCTAACCGTGTGAAGTCACCCTTGACATCCAAGTGCAAAGGGTTAAACAAGTTGAGTTCTAGAAAGTGGAATCAAATAGTGACAGGCCTTGACACTCAGTGAGGAGATAGCACTGTCATTAAGAGCAGCAAGGTACCCACGAAGGTTTTTGTTAAAATAACTTTTTAGAGATGTAACAGATATACAATGATCTACACATATTTATGATGACATTATAATTAATTAAAAGCATGATTATAATTATGACTACTATAGATAGTATGAATATTTGTGCTCAAATCTTTTTTTTTTTTT
>CAUYON010044090.1:0-29607 GCA_963573935.1 Arctocebus calabarensis
TTTAATACACTTATTTTGATTATGCAAGAGTGTGCTTTTTAAATGAAAAATAAATGCTTACAGAGTTTGAAGTAGTAAAGCATCAAGTTAGCCACTTATTATCAAATAGTTTGGTGTAGATCACTTTGTACTGTCCTCCAAAGTTGTTTTACTTAAGTTTTTAATCATTTAAAAAGGAAGAGCAGAGAGAGGGAAGGAGTGGGGGGGGGGGTCTTGGGGTCTTGGTGTGTGCCACACCTTTTGAGGGCAAAACACGATTGTAAGAGGGACTTTTCCCAACAAATGCAACCAGTGTAACATGGTTTCTTGTACCCTCAATGAATCCCCAACAATAAAAAAAAAAATGAATATCATAGTAAAGTAAATATTGTAACAAACTGATATGAAGTGTTTGGTTTCTCTGTTCATATAAAAGTTATGTTTAAACTACAGTATACTTTACTAAGCGTGTAATAGCATGCCTCAGAAACAGTGTACATAACTTAATTAAAAATATTTTATTGCTAAAAAAAATACTATGATTATGTAAACCTTCAGTGATTCATAATCTTTTTTGTTGGTGGAGGTTCTTACAAAAGTGTTGATGGTTGCTGATTGGTTGCTAAAGATTGGCATGTTTGCAGCAATATCCTTTTTTGTTTGTTTGTTTTTTGAGACAGAGTCTTACTCTGTTTCCCACGATTAAGTCCCACAGCATCAGTCTAGCTTATGTTGATCCCAAACTACTGGGTTTAAGCAATCTTCCTACCTCAGCCTCCCAAGTAGCTGGGACTACAGGCATCCACCACAATGCCCAGATAATTTTTTTTCTATTTTTAGTAGGAATGGGATCTCACTATTGTCCAGATTGGTCTCAAACTCCTCAGTTCAAGGGAACATCCTGTCTGAGCCTCCCAGAGTGCTAGGATTTCAGCCATGAGCCACCATACCCAGCTTAAAGTAGCTATCTTCATCAACTATCTTAGCTAGATGTTGCGGGTAACTTGGTGAAGTTTCTCTATGACTACTTGCTGCTTCACCTTGTACTTTTATGTAACGTAGATGGGTTCCTCTTTTAAACCTCATAAACTAACTTCTGCTGGCTTCCAATTTTTCTTGTGCATATTCCTCACTTCTTTCCACCTTCATAGATTTGAAGAGATTTACAGCCTTTGGATTCATCAGTCTTTTGCATAAGAAAATGTTATGGCTGTGTTGATCTTCTATCCAGACAACCAAAACTTTTCATTTTCTTGACATTGATGCTTTCGCTGGAATTAGCACTTTTAATTGTTGTAAGTACTTTTCCTTTGCATTTACAACTTGAATGTTTAGCACAAGAAATGTGGTTTTTGGCTTATTTCAGGTATTGACTTGCCCTTTTCAGTAAAATTAGTCATTCTACATTTTGACTTAAAGCGAGAGATATGTGACTCTCCCTTTCACTTGAGCAATTTCAAACATTGTGGGGTTATTAACTGGCCTGATTTCAATAGAGAGGCCAAAGGACAGGGAGAGAAGTAGGGGGACATCTGGTCAGTAGAGTAGACAGATCATCTCATTTGGGCATTGTTAATGGTACCCCAAAACAACTACAATAAAAACTTCAGTGATCAGTAATCATCATAATACGTATACTGATAATTAAAGTTTCAAATATTGTAGGAATTGCCAGAATGTGATGCAGAGACATAAAGTCAATACATGCTGTCGGAAAAACTGTGCCATTAGACAAGCTATATGTAGAGTTACCATAAACCTGCAATTTGTGAAATATATAATATCTGCTAAGCTTAATAAACTAAGCTTCAATAAAATAAGGTATATATTTATAAAATTCAGTGAGTTTTAATATATTCAGAGTTCTGAAAACAGTCATTATCTAAGTTCAAAAAGATTTCATACCCCTAGGAAAAAACCTATATTCATCAGCTGTCATTTCCTCCATTATTGAATTTTTATAATTCTTTTTTATTTATTTATTTATTTATTTATTTATTTATTTATTATTTTTTATGTTCACATATTTTTTTAATTTTTATTGAATCATAGCTGTGTACATTAATTCAATCATGGGGTACAGTGTGCGGGCTTCATATACCATCAGAGATATTTTCATCCACCTGTTCGACATAATATTCATGAGATTTTCTCATTTACTGTGTGAAAACATTTGTGTTCTGCATTTAGTAGTTTTCTCCTGACCCTTCAAAGATGCACCTCAAGTGTGATCTCACCCTTTATCCTCTTTCCCCCCACTCTCTCCCTCCCCATCCCTCCCTCTCCCCTTTCCCCATCTTCTTGTGCAATAATTGGGTTTTAGCCTTCACATGAAAGATATAGATTTGCTTCATATTAGGGCTGTATATATTGAATACTTTTTCTTCCATTCTTGAGATACTTTGCTAAGGAGAATGTGTTCCAGCTCCATCCATGTAAATGTAAAAGAGGAAAAATCACCATATTTCTTTAAGGCTGCATAATATTCCATGGTATACATGTACCACAATTTATTAATCCATTCGTGGATCAATGGGCACTTGGGATTCTTCCATGACTTAGCAATTATGAATTGGGCTGCAATAAACAATCTGGTACAGATATCTGTGTTGTAATGTGATTTTTGGTCATCTGGGTATATACCAAGTAAAGGAATTATAGGGTCAAATGGCAAGTCTATTTTTAAATCTCTGAGTGATCTCTGAAAATCCTTCCAAAAGGGATGCATTAGTTTGCATTCCCACCAACAATGCAGAAGTGTTCTCTTTTCTCCACATCCACGCCAACATCCCTGGTTTTGGGATTTCATCATGTGGACTAATCTTACTGGAGTTAGATGATATCTCAAGGTAGTTTTGATTTGCATTTCTCTGATGATTAAGGATAATGAGCATTTCTTCATGTGTCTGAAGGCTGTGCACCTGTCTTCTTTAGAAAAGTTTCTCTTCAGATCTTTTGCCCATCCTGAGAAGGGATCGCTTGTTCTTTTCTTGCTAATGCGTTGGAGTTCTCTGTGTATTCTGGTTATTAAACCTTTGTTGGAGGCATAACCTGCAAATATTCTCTACCATTCTGAGGGCTGTCTGCTAGCTTTACTTACTCTGTTCTTGGCCGTGCAAAAGCTTTTAGTTTCATCAGATCCCAGTAGTGTACTTTTGATACTGCTTCCATTGCTTTGGGGGTCCTCCTCATAAATTATTCACCCAGGCCAATTCTTTAAAGAGTGTTCCCCACACTTTCTTCTAGTATTTTTATAGTTTCATGTCTTAAGTTTAAATCTTTAATCCAGTGTGAGTCTATCTTCATTAGTTGTGAAAGGTGTGGGTTCAATTTCAGTCTTCAACAAGTCGCCAGCCAGGTTTCTCAGCACCGTTTGTTAAATAGGAAGTCTTTTCCCCACCGAATGTTTTTAACTGGCTTGCGAAGATCAAATAGTGGTAAGTAGTTGGGTTCATGTCTTGGTTCTCTATTCTGTTCCAAACATCTACCTCTCTGTTTTTGGCACAGTACCATGCTGTTTTGATCACTATTGATTTATAGTACAGTCTCAGGTCTGGTAGCGTGATCCCTCCTGCTTTGTTCTTATTTCTAAGTATTGTCTTGGCAACTTGAGGTTTTCTTCTGATTCCATATAAAATGAAGTATTAGTTTTCAAGGTCTTTAAAATATGACAATGGAGCTTTAATAGGCATTGCATTAAAATTGTATATTGCTTTGGGAAGTATGGACATTTTAACAATATTGATTCTTCCCAACCATGAGCATGGTATGTTTTTCCATTTGTTGACAAGTTCAGCGACTTCTTTTCTTAGAGTTTCATAGTTCTCTTTTTGGAGATCTTTCACTTCTTTTGTTAGGTAAACTCCCAAATATTTCATCTTCTTTGGTACTACTGTGAAAGGAATGGAATCTTTGACTATTTTTTCAGCTTGGTTGTTGTTAGTGTAAATAAAGGCTACTAATTTGTGAGTGTTGATTTTGTAGCCTAATACCTTCCTGTATTCCTTGATCACTTCTAAGAGTTTTATAGTATAAACCCTGGTGTTCTCCAGATATACAATCATATCATCTGCGAAGAGTGAAAGTTTGATCTCTTCTGACCCAATGTGGATACCCTTGATTGCCTTTTCTTCCCTAATTGCAATGGCTAAAACTTCCATTACAATGTTAAAGAGCAATGGAGACAATGGGCAACCTTGCATAGTTCCTGATCTGAGTGGGAATGAATTCAATTTAACTCCATTCAATACAATATTAGCTGTGGGTTTGCTGTAGATGGCCTCTATCAGTTTAAGAAATATCCCCTCTATTCCCATTTTCTTTAGTGTTCTGATCATGAAGGGATGCCGGATATTGTCAAAGGCTTTTTCTGCATCAATTGAGAGAATCATGTGGTCTTTATTTTTTAATTTATTTATGTGCTGGATTACATTTATAGATTTACGTATATTGAACCAGCCTTGAGATCCTGGTATAAAGCCTACTTGGTCATGATGTATAATTTGTTTGATGTATTGCTGAATTCTGTTTGCTAGGATCTTATTAAATATTTTTGCATCAATATTCATTAGTGAAATTGGTCTATAATTTTCTTTTTTTGTTGGGTCTCTTCCTGGTTTGGGGATCAAGGTGAAGTTTGCTTCATAGAATGTGTTGGGTAGTATTCCTTCTTTTTCTATGTTTTGGAAAAGGTTGAGTAATATAGGAACTACTTCTTTAAAGGTTTGGTAAAATTCTGGCGTGAAGCCATCTGGTCCCGGGCTTTTCTTTTTAGGGAGTTTTTGTATAGTTGATGCTATTTCAGAACTTGATATTGGCCTGTTCAACTTTTCCACTTCATTCTGGATAAGTCTTGGAAGGTGATGTGCTTCCAAGTATTGGTCAATTTCCTTCAGATTATCATATTTCTGAGAGTATAGTTTCCTGTAATATTCATTGAGGATTTTTTGAATTTCTGAGGGGGTTTGTTGTTATTTCGTCTTTACCATTTCTGATTGATGAGATTAGAGATTTTACTCTTTTTTTCCTGGTTAGGTTAGCTAAGGGTTTTTCTATTTTATTGACCTTTTCAAAAAACCAACTTTTTGATTTATTGATCTGTTCTATAATTTTTTTTTTATTTTCAATTTCATTTAATGCTCTAATTTTGGTTATCTCTTTTCTTCTGCTGGGTTTGGGATTGGAATGCTCTTCCTTTTCCAGTTGCTTGAGGTGTCCCATTAAGTTGTTAACTTCCTCTCTTTCTGTTTTCTTGAGGAATGCTTGCAGTGCTATAAATTTCCCTCTAAGGACTGCCTTTGCAGTATCCCATAGGTTCTGATAATTTGTGTCTTTATTGTCATTTTGTTCCAAAAATTTGGAAATTTCCTGTTTAATCTCATCAATGACCCACGTATCCTTCAGCATGAAGTTGTTAAACATCCATGTTTTTGTTTGAGCATGCAGATTCTTGTTGTTATTGAGTTCAACTTTTATTCCATGATGGTCTGAGAAGATGCAAGGGAAAATTTTTATCTTTTAAAATTTGCTGAGGTTAGACTTATGACCTAAGATGTGATCGATTTTGGAGTATGATCCATGGGCTGATGAGAAGAATGTGTATTCCATTTTGTTGGGATGAAATGTTCTGTAGATGTCTGTTAAGTCCAGATGTTGGATGGTTAAGTTTGAATCTATGATTTCTTTGTTTATCTTTTTTTTGGAAGATCTTTCCAACACTGTTAGAGGAGTGTTAAAGTCTCCAACTACTACGGTGGTGGAGAAGATTAATTTGCTCACATCTGTTAGAGTTTCTCTTATAAATTGAGGTGCGTTCTGGTTAGGTGCATAAATATTAATAATTGAAATCTCATCATATTGAGTATTACTTTTAACAAATATGAAATGTCCATCTTTATCCTTCTTTACTTTGGTTGGTTTAAAGCCTATTGTATCTGTGAATATGACTGCAATACCTGCTTTTTTTCTGTTTTCCATTTGCCTGGAGTATAGATGACCATCCCTTTACCTTGAGTCTATATTTATCTTTTAAGCTAAGATGAGATTCTTGTATGTAGCAGATATCTGGTTTAAGTCATTGTATCCAGTCAGCTAACCTGTGCCTCTTTAGAGGACAGTTTAGCCCTTTTACATTAATTGTAAGTAAAGATAAACTACTCAGATGTGGAGTGGGTTTTTTGTGTCCTTTCACCATTGTAGAGTTTCACATGTGGTCAAAAATTTCTGCTTGAGTTTACTTTTATGGTGGAGGTTTGCGCTGGTCATTATGGAGGATCTGTCCAAGGATATCCCAGAGAGCTGGTTTGGCTATGGCAAATTTCTTCAACATATGGATGCTGTTAAAGTATTTAATTTCTCCATTAAAAATGAAACTCAGTTTGGTTGGATAGAGGATCCTGGGTTGGAAGCTATTTTGTTTTAGGAGGTTAATGGTGGTAGCCCACTCCCTTCTAGCTTGAAAGGTTTGAGCAGAGAAATCTGCAGTTATTCTAATATTCTTCCCCTTGTATGTAATGGATTTCTTGCACCTGGCTGCTTTTAGAATCTTCTCCTTCATGTTAACTTTAGTGAAGTTAACTACGATGTGCCTGGGGGATGTCTTATTCAGGTTGAGTCGTGCTGGGGTTCTGAAACTGTCTGCTATCTGAATTTCAGAGTCTTTAGGTATGTCTGGAAAATTCTCTTTCAAAATCTCAAGAAGAAGGGACTCTGTGTCATGTGAAGCCAGTTCGTAGCTTTCAGGTATCCCTATAAGACGAATATTGGTTTTCTTTGAGTTATCCCAGAGCTGTCTGAGAGAATGATTCATTTTTTCCTTCCATTTCTCTACCTCTTTGAGCATTTGGGAGCGTTCGAAGTCTCTGTCTTCGGTGTCAGAAATCCTTTCTTCTGCTTGCTCTATTCTGTTAATAAGGGCTTCTACTGCATTTCTCATATCTTTGAGGGTTGCAACTTCTTGTTTCAATGTGTCAAAATCTTTGGTCATTTTGTCTTTGAATTGTTTGAATTCTTGAGACATCTTCTGAATTAAACCTACAATCTCGGCCTCCATCTTTGTTTCCATTTTGCTGATCTTGTTGGAAATCCAGATTTTAAATTCAATTTCAGACATCTTCACAATCTGTTTGTCGATGGGATCATCTGGATTGGATGGTTTGTTATTCTTTGGGGGAGTGGCACAGTTCTGTTTATTCATGTTGCCAGAGTTTTTCCGCTGTTTCTTCCCCATGATCGTTTTTCAGTTTTTAGCTAGATGAGCAGGTCGGTGAAATTGGACTGGAAACTTCTATGTTTGTGGTTGACCAGCTGTCTGCCTAGGAACTGGGATGGTGACTACAGCTTTTCCTCTCAAATTTTGCAAAGTACCTGTACAGTACTACAGTCTGTGACTATAGAGGCCTACTTAGTGTAGTGGGGATAGGTGGCTTTGTCTTGTATCCAGCTGATTTCTGTTAAATCCTAGTGTTTCAGTAACCCTGGGGTGCAGACTCAGGTTCAATGAAATACAAGCACATAGGACATTCTTTCCCCCACCAGTAGTATCTGTAAGAGGACAATCAAACCTTTCCATTACAGAAAAGCCTGGGACTCACCTTGAAGGGTTCTCAGATAATTTGTATAGTTCAAGAGTTCCAGACCAATTGTCCCCAATAGCCCCCCACACTCTGGCTGGAAAGTTCAAGAGGGCTCCAGCAACTAGATGTTAGGGGATATTGGCAGCTCGAGTGAGATTTGAGCAACTTCAGTGTTCCAAGGAGTCAGAAATGCCCATCCAGTGGGAGGTTTAGAGCCTGGGGATTGGTGCCTCTTACCTCACTTTGATTGTCTTTCACCACCGAATTTTGGTCACCCCAGTCTCTGGTAGTCTCTCTGGCAGATTTTTTTTAACCCAGTCTCTGTGTCCCTGTTCTGCCCCCAAAACAAATGGGCAAATACACCTGCCAGAGTCAAAATCAGGTTGTTGCCTCCTCCTTGAGGTTATCACAGTCTACCACCATCCAGCAGGGTAGGCTGGTATCTGTCTGCTCAGGTGCTCAATGGCAGCTGAAGAAAGTTCCACCTGAGCTCGGTCCAAACCTGAGGATATCCAAACAGCAAAAGAATTTCTCCCTCGGCCACTACACCTTTGTTGCTGCTGTTTTGCAGTATTGGAATCCTTATAGGGTGAGGTATGGCTCCCTCTGTAAGGCCACAGAGATGGGCCACAAAGTTCGACCACAGCAGGATCACTCGACTAATGCTGAAGTTGGGTAGAAGGTGCCTCCTCTTAGGTTCGTGCACTTCAGCAGCTTCTGAACCTCCACCCGCAGTGTGAGAACCCTAGCCTCTGTCTGCTGCTGAGATACTCGTTATCTTTGGGCCAGGACAGTCCCCTTTCCCTCTATGCCTTCCTGTACAGTTACTGGATTCACCAGAACAACAAAGCAGTACAGCCACTGTCTATGCAATGCTCAGTCAGATGAACTTCTAGACTTCCAGACTAGGGGAGGGGGAAGACTGAAGGGTCAAGGTGGCAAGGAAAACATTTACAACTCCAATCACTTTGAGACCAAATGAGCTAATACACAAGTAAGAGGGCTACCAGGCACACAAGCCCACAGATGCACCCACCAGTCAGAAACACACAGACCTACAGACAAAACAGAACAAACAAAAAAACAAACAAAGAACAACCACAACAAAGAACGAAACAAACAAAAAAATCTACTATAAAAATGATACTTGTAAAATACTTGAGAAAGGAGAATAAAAGAAAAAAGCCTCTAAAGAAATGATGTAAGCACTCTTAGAATCTATAAGAAGGGAAGAATAGGAAGGGGAGAGAGAAAAAAGAAAATAGTGTTTGTAAAAGGGTTACAAAACAGAAGAAAGGAAAATGAAAAATTCAATTGAAAATAGAAGATAAAAATAACCTATGGAAAGAAAGTAAAATAAAAAATTATTTATCAATGACTCCTCCGAGAAAAAGATATTAAAAAAACCAACCTTAGAAATATTATTCTTGTATATATATAGAAATACACGTCTTTATGTAAGCGGTAGATGTCAACTTTAGTGGAATAAATTTTTGATGCAATATACTTTGCAGACACCAGATGGCGCTGTGAATGGTTCCCAGGCTTATATGTGATTCAGAGTTTACTTTGTTACTATGGAAGCCACTCTAACAGGCCAGTCACCATTTTTGGAGTTTCTCCGCCTGTTTGCCTTCGAAAAGTTGCCCTACTTTGGGTGTTCTGCTCCAGATGGCACTCCCATCCAACCTCCCAATTTGGTGTAAGGATCCGCACGTCATAAATCTCTCCACTCTCCCCTCCTGTTCTCTCGCAAACTGGTGGCTGCAAACGGTTATGGGTGAGCCCGATCACGGCAGCAACTTCGATGCTAAGGGGGAGGGGCTCCGCAGCTGGCTGGCTGCTGCTGCCACTTTGAACTGCCGCTTTTTCCACTGCTGAAGTGCACGGGGTCCCTGTTCACTGATTTCCACAGCTCAGAGTGTCTCCTCCAAACCCCAGATCCCTGTGGAGACCACACCAGAATTCCCCACCTGGGATGGCACTGTAGGATCAATTACTCTCAATGATCTGGGGAAAAGGTGTTTGCCATTTCGGAGATTTCAAAATGTCTGTTTCCCAGCAGGGTCCCCTCCCCTCGTCTCTTGCTTGGGCTTCCCAGTCCTCTATGGCTCTAAGCAGCACTCCTTTCTGGTTGCCAAACTCTGAAATCCATGCTTCAACGGAATTTGTATCAATTAGGTTTTGCGAGTTGCAAACTGCTGTCTTCCCTGTGGGAGGGGCTGGCTGCTGCTTCTCCACCGGGCAGGGGAAAAGACTATAGCAGAGTCCGCAGTTTTGAACTACACCTCAAACACAACGATCCACCAATTTGCTGTACATCTCCAGCTGTCCATCCACTTCAATAATTCACATGGGGAAAGATCCAGAGCTCCCTCCCTGTCACCTGGTGTCCTGCAGGGATGCGCTACGGGAAGTCTCGACCGCCATCTTGCTCTGCCTCCGGAAAAAGAGATTTTTTAAAAGCAGCAAGAGAAAAGGAAATGATCATATAAAGGGAGCCCTTATGAGACTATGGGAAAACTTATTAGCAGAAAATCTTATAGGTCAGAAGAGAGTAGGGTGTTATATTCAAAGGAAAAAATGGCCAATCAAGAATACATTACCTGCCCAACTGACCTTCAGATAAAAGGACAGTTATAGATGCCCACACATAACAAATGCTGAGAAAGTTCATAATTACTAAACTTTACTTACAAGAAATGCTGAAAGAGGTTCTTCAAGCTGAAATGAAGGGTACTACTTAGTAAAAATAATTGTTTGAAATTATAAAATTACTGAAAAGGTAATAATATAGTTGAATTTATAATATGATAAATGTTAATACAGTGCACCACAGATCAAATGTACCTAATAAATATATATAGAACATTCAGTCTGATAGTAACAGAATGCATATTCTTCTAAAGTACACATATGAACTTTTCAAAGATACATGATTGACCACAAGATAAGTCTTAGGAAGTTTTAGAAGATGGAAATTATATCAAGTATCATCTCCAGATGCAACATTATGAAACTATAAACAGAAAGAAGACTATAAAATTCAGGAATATGTGGAAATCAAAAAACGTTTTTGAACAATCATTAAGCTAAAGAATAAATCAAAAAGGGAAAACAAAAAGCATTTTAATTTCTTATAAAATGAGAATAAATATGCTATTTTGCATTTCCATTTTAATTTCTTATGAAATAAGGCAACAATAGCAGTTCTAAAGGTGAGGTTTATAGCAATAAACATGTATACGGGGGAAAAAAACTTGCATTAAATAGGTAATGTTTCACTTTAGAAAATAAAAAAGTTACTAAGTCCAGAATTAGTAGAACATAGCACACAAAAAGATTAGACTACATATAAATAAAGTAGACACTAGAAGAAAAAACAGGAAAATAAATGAAAATAAGAATTTTTTTATAAAGATAGACAAAATGCACAAACTTTGACCTGAACTAAGAAAAAATAGGACTTATATAAAATGATAAATGAATGAGGAAATATTAAAACTAATGTCACAGAAACTTGAAGTATCAGGAGACATCATTATGAATAATTATGAACAAATAAATTGGATAAACTATAAGGAATGGACAAATTCCTAGAAATATACTGCAAACCAAGAATGAATCATGAATAACTAGAAAATATTAATGAACATAATGAGTGAAAAGATTGAATCAGTTATCAAAATTCTCCCTAGAAAGAAAAGCGCATGGCAGGATGGTTTCACTGGTATATTCTTTCAGAATTACTAACATAGAAATTTCAAACAAGGACACTATCCCCAAAATATCACAAGTCAATATTCCTGTGAACATAAATGCAAAAATTATCAACCAAATAATAAAAAATTGAATTTAACAGCACAATGAAAAATTTATACAGCATGTTTAAGTGGGATTTTTTCCAAGGATGCAACAATAGTTCAACATATGCAAATCAGTCACTATGAAAAACTACATTAAAAGAATGAAAGAATGAATTATGTCATCATTGCAACTGACACAGAAAAAGCATTTGACTAAAATGAACATCTGTTCATGAAACAAATTCTCAACAAATTAGATATAGAATGAATATACCACAACATAAAGAAGGCAATATAATATGAGCTCACAACTAATATTGTACTCAGTGTTGAAAAGCTGACAGCTCTTCCTCTACCATGATGAATAAGACAGTGTTAACTTTCACCACTTTTTTTTTAAATCAGAGTCTCACTTTTTTTGCCCTTGGTACAATGCTGTCATGTCATAGCTCACAGTAACTTCAAACTTTTGGGCTCAAACGATTGTCTTGTCTCAGCCTACCAAGTAGCTGGGACTACAGGCACCCACCGCAATGCCTGGAAATTTTTAGAGATGGGGTCTCACTCTTGCTCAGACTGGTTTCAAACTTCTGAGCTCAAGGGATCCACACACCTCAGTCTATCACAGTGGTAGGTTTATAGGCATAAGCCACTGTGCCCTAGAAGAAGAAATTAAGCAAGAAAAAGAAATAAAAGGTATCCAAAATAAGAAAGGAAGATGTAAGATTGTTTGTGTTTACTGCTGATGTGATCTTGTACATAGAAAACACTAAAGGTCTTAATGGAAACATTTTTTAAACTATTAAGTGAATTCAGTAAAATTGCAGGATACAAAATCAGCATACAAATATCTATAGGTTAAGTTTCTATATATTAACAATAAGGTATAAGAAAGAGAAATTAAAAAACAATCCCCTTTACATTACAAAGGTCGCTTTGAAAGTTTTGAGACACACTGTGATATAGTCCACTATTTTACTTCTAAGAAATGCAGTTCTTGGTTCACCCAGGCAAGTTTCAACTTGCTCCGCTTAGGCTTATCAGGGTTGCTGGGAGGGCTTCATTGGTTTCTGCCTGCATGGCATTCCGTTGGCGTCAGATACGGAGCTTGGAAGAGAGCACTTTCTCTTGGTGATGATTTCCTATGATTTTAAAAGTGGGTTAAATGAGACTCAAATCCTTGAGGGTTTGAAATGAGCCTTCAGGAACCTTATCCTTCCAGCATGAAAACTTTTCTGTGGTTTCAAAAATTTAGAAGACACAGAACTTCCCTGAAAGAGAAGGAGAGGAGTTGTTTATCTACAGTTTCATGAGGAGGGAGGAATTGTGGGGGAGGAGAAAGGGAGTTTGGTAAGCACCCATCTAAGGAGTACAATATAGGAGAATATGTCACACCTCCTGGGTGAAGGGCTCAACTACAATTTGAAATTTAAGAAATGCACACAATGTAACCTAACCAAGGGTACCCTTGCATTAATCTGAAAAACAAAGATAGAGAGAGGAGTGGGCATAGTGAAACCACAGTGACTGAGAAAAACGTTGTTGCTGTGGAAAAATGGCTCAGGAAAACAATTTAGTAACGTTTAAAGGCACTGTAGTGATACTATAGATTAGATGGCTGGCAGTGTCCCAAATCCTGTATGATTATCTTCAACTCAAGAAACTTTTATCCCAATGGGTTCCTCACACTTTGGCAGATGAGCAAAAGTGCATCCATGTTGAATGGTGTGAAAGAATACTGGTCAGATTCAATGAAGGTAATTCTAGATATATTTCTGGTATAACTCCTGGTGATGAAACCTGGTTTTACCAGTTTGAGCCAGGTCACAAGTGTCAGTTTACACTGTGGATTTTTTTTTCTTTTTGCACAATGAAAATTCACCAACTAAAGTGAAGCACCCCCAAAGTGCAATGTGTCAGAAAGAAAATAGTGGTCACTATCCCCTCCAGAAGTGGTCGTGTTGCACCTACTCCTCTGGACTAAAGAAGAAGAGGACGGTATGCCAGCAAAAGTATTTGGAAAGCTTCAAGAATGATGAACAAGGACAAGACTGGAAGGACCACTTTGCAACATGACATTTTGTCTGCAAACACAGCCAAGATTATCAACTATTTAGTTCCTGGAGTTGACAGAGGCTAAACTTATGACTCATCCACCATATAGTCCTGATATGTCCCCGGTGATTATTTTCTGTTCCCTACAGTGAACAATCACATACATAGAAGAAGATTCTCAAGCCCTAGAGAAGCTGTTCAAGCCTATGACAGTGAGCTTAAAGCACTTAAAGAAAATGAATGGAAAGAGTGATTTCAACAACAGTTTGCAAAAATGGAAATGTGTTTCCAAAAATGGAAACATCCTAAGTGTCTGTCAATGAATAATTGGATAATGAAAATGTGACACACATGTATAGAATGTTTTGGTGATTATTATGGAAAAATATAGTAATTAAAATGATTTTATGTTTCTAAATTTTTGTGTATGTCAAATCTTTTGTAGTGTCCTTCATAATAATCAGAAAGAATAAAATATCTTGTTACAAATCTAACCAAGGTTAGAATATTTCTATGCTGAAAACATTGATAAATAAAAATGAAGGATGGAAAAATAAAATGAAAATATATACTTTGTACATATGTTGCAAGAATTAATATTGTAAAAATATGTATACAACTTGAAGGAATTACAGATTCAATTTTGTCCCTATCATAATTTTAATGGCATTTTGCATAGAAACAGAATATAATTATAAACATCACATGAAATAACAAAATATGCCAATAGCCAAAGAAATCTTCAGTTTAAGAGGAGCAAATATGGAGGCGTCCATATTTTCTGATACATATAAAATTATGTGACAAATATATAGTAATTAAAACAATATGGTACTGGAAAAAACCTAGACATATAGATCAATGGAACAGAAGGGAGAGCCCAGAAATAAACCCACACATATATGGTTAAGTAATCTTCAATAAAGATGTTTAGATCATACAATGGAGAAATTATCGTCTCTTCAACAACTATTTTTTTTTTTTTTTGGAAACTAGGATATCTACAAGCAAAAGAATGAAATTGTGCCTTTGTCTACATTCTACACAACAATCAACTCAAAGTGGTTTAAAGCTATTAATTTAAGACTCAAAAATGTTAGAAGAAAACATAAAGTAAAAGCTCCTAGATCTTGATGTTGGCAATTATTTTGGTAGGTGTAATACTAATTACAAGAAAAATAAAAATTAAAAAATTGTGGGGTTACATCAAAGTAAGAAAATTCTACAGGGCAAGGGAAATAATCAACAAAATGAAAGGCAACCTGTGGAATGGGAGTAAAATATTTGGAATCAATATACATGTATATAATGAGTTAATATGGCAAATTTATGCTAAGGACCTCTCATAACTCAATAGCAAGAAACGAAGAACACAACTTAAAAATTGGCAAAGGCTGTGAAAATATTTTTTTCCAAGAAGATACATAAATGGCCAACAGATATATGAAAAGGTGCTTAACATCACTAATCATCAGAAAAATGCAAATCAATACCAAACTGAAATATCACCTCACACTCTTCAGAATAGCTATTATCAAAAAGTGAGAAGATAACAAGTGCTGACATGTGACAAAGAAGGAACACTTGATGCTTTTGCTGGAAATGTAGTCCAGTTATTTTGAAAAACAGTATTGAAGGTCCTATAAAAAATAAAAACAGCCTCTGGCTCAAAGGAGTAGGGCACCGGCCCTATATACCGGAGGTGGCAGATTCAAACCCGGCCCAGGCCAAAAACTGCAAAAAAAAAAATAAAAAATAGTTGGGCATTGTGGTGGGCGCCTGTAGTCCTAGCTACTTGGGAGGTTGAGACAAAAGAATTGCTTAAGCCCAGGAGTTGGAGGTTGCTGTGAGCTGTGATGCCACAGCTCTGTACCCAGGGCAACAGCTTGAGGCTCTGTCTCAAAAAAATAAAATAAAATAAAATAAAAATAGAAGTACCATACTGTTGGCAACAGTCCAACTTCTTGGTATCTATCAAAAAGTAATAAAGTCACTACCTTAAAGAAATTCCTACAGCATTATGTTTATTGCACCATTATTCACAATATTATTCAGCCAAAATATGGAAACATCCTAAGTGTCTGTCAATGAATAATTGGATAATGAATATGTGACACACATGTATATATACTGTACAATGTATATGAGTATATGCAAATAAATGTGTGTGTGTGTGCACAGAGTGCCCACAAAGTTAGTGTGAAATTTAAAATGGTTTCTATTTTAAATTGCACACAAGCTTTACAAACATCCTGTGTGTGTATATATGTGTGTATATATATGTCCAACCTGTATATATATATATATATTTATATATATGTGTGTGTGTGTTTGCATATATATATATTTATATATACTGTAGAACGTCCATAGTTGACCACCTTCGTACATTGATGACCTCCTGAAATTGACTTAATTTTCATAGAATGGAGATTAAACACATGCACATATCAGTACAGTAACCCTAGTTCCTTATATTGACCAGTTTGTCACTGTCACTTGGTTGGTCAATTTACAGACGTTCCACTGTGTGTGTGTGTTTGGGTTTAAAATAATGTACTAAATTATATAAAATGTTTTGCCCTTAAAAAAAGGAATATTCTGCTATTTTAGAAAACATAGATGAATCAGGAGGACATTATGCTTATTGAAATAAGTCAGACAGAGATAGGCTAATAATGCATAACCTCACTTGTATGACTTATCTAAAATGTCAAATTTATGGAAACAGAGAGCAAAAACATGTTTATCAGGGGTTGAAACCTGGGGCAAGTTGAGAGATATTGGTCAGAGGATATAAACTCTCAGTTTTAAGATGAAAAAATATTGTATACGTAACACATACCATGACAACTATGGTTAATAATAATGTATATTGTATAATTGAAATTTATTAAGTATATAGTTTTTAAGTGTTTTCACAACAAAATAAATGGTAACTAAAAGTGCATACATTAGAGTGATACAGAATTTCATTGGCTTCATAACAATTTGCATCTATCTACTGATGTTGTAGGGATATGGTCAGTAAAAATACAAATCCAAATCAAAAATTAGAAAATAGAGTATTTTTATAAGTTCACAATAGAGATGTCCATATCTAAATAAGAGAGCTGACATAATTATATATAAATTGTTTAGTTCTAGAAATTTACTGTTAAGAATTTATCCCATGGACATATTCCTTATTTGAGGAGCATTATTGACCAAAAGTGAAGTAAGATTCTTTTTTTCTTTTTTTTTTGGCCAGGTCATAAACCAACTAATAGTATTTAGAAGGCAATGTGTCAGATACAAAAGCTGACTAAGTAGACATTAATGAGAGAGAGTTCCCCCCCCAACCAAATTATTTTAATACATGTTCAGGGTAATAATAATCAGATATTGCCCTCAATATTTTTCATATCTTTGATGGTTGATGATTTCTTTCCCTGAAAGTTTCAAATGTTCCATCATAAATGTAATTACTGCATATTTACACTCTCAATATTTTGAGGTGTAGACAAAAAGAGATGTTTTCTCATTTCCAAGCAATGAGTCATAAGTTGATCAGTACTTTCTGTTCTTTCCTTTTCCTGAAACACTTCTTTATATATGAGATGGTTGATTGACATGCTATCCAATCAAAATTTTCTTTTACTTAAGGTAGAATTTCCTATGTTTACTACGAAAAATATTATAATTTTTAATGATGCAAAATATTTAAAAATCTAATGCTATCTTTTTCTTCTTTCATATGTTATTTCAAAGGACTTATGCATTTCTAAACTTTGCTATATAGTTAACTTTACAAACACTATGCAAAGTCAATATATTCACATATATAAGGAGCTTTGTCAGATGGCAGATAGCCAAGGTTTTGGGTTACAGAGGTAGAATTATCCATTTGTTCTCCTTGGAACTCATATAATTGTGCAAGGATTTCATACATACAAAATTACAAACATTAATATTAATATCTTTGTATTCTTATTTTTCAGATGTTAAATCCAACCTCATTAAACACTAATTTCATTCTAAATATTTGTAAATATAATGTTCAATGCGTTAATACAGTATATACATCAATAGACAACTCTAAACCTAAAGGAAAAAAGCAAAACAATATTTACTGATACAAAGAGATAACCATAATTAAATAAACATATTATATATGTACAAAATATGTATCTATATATTTATGGAAATATTTATAATAGGCTGTTAAAGTACTTACATTAAGATTAAAGAAATTCAAGCTTTATGTAATATATTTCTCATTGGTATCTTCATAACACACATGCATTACTTAATACAATTAGATGTATAAAACAAAATGAAAAAGTTGAACTATGCATGATATAATTTTGCCTATAAAAATATGTACATATATGTTTACATATGAATGAAAACACTAGCAGATTACATACCTAATTTTCCTTTTTTTTTTTTTTAAACAGAATCTCAATTTGTTGTCTGCAGTAGAGTGCCATGGTATTATAGTTCACAGCAACCACAATGTCTTGGGCTCAAGAGATTCTTTTGCTTCACCTTCCATAATAGCAGGGATTACAGGAGCCCTCCACAACCCCAGGCTGTTTTTAGAGATGAGGTCTTGCTCCTGCTCAGGCTGGTCTCAAACCTGTGAGCTCAGGCAATCCACCTGACCGGGTCTCATAGAGTGCTAGGATTATAGGCATGATCCACTGCACCTGGCCTATATACCTAATTTCTAAGAGTGATCTTCTAAAAAGGTGTTATGACAGAAATTTCACTTTCTTTATTCTTATTGAACATTTTGTAGACATTATGTATTACACAGTAATCTTAGTTATTACATGTATTTAGTCACAATTATTAAATATTAGGATTATCTAGGCAATGAGATCTCTTTCCCCAGGGTTTATAGAGATCAATTTAAATCTTGGAAGAATATGAGCAAATATTTTAAGAACTTAGAGAAACGTCTAAGAGTAATACAATTATTTAAATGTATTACCATTTCATAAGTAATAGTAGAATTTTAAAATTTGCTTTAGAGCATATAATTTTCCCTTTAATATTTGAAACACTCATAATTGTAGATTATTTTTCTCAAAAACTAATCCTAAGGGAATCATTAAAATGTTTCCATTAATCATTAAGAGGACTTTGGATGAATCTGACATAATTTAATGGGAATAATTTTGATACCTAAAACCTCGATTCTCACATTAAAAATACATTGAATGAAATACTAAACAATTTTCAGTATCTTACTTTTACTTACTTCATTATTTACTCTTAAAATTAAGTATTTTAACTTAGAGCTAATATTTTCCTTGTTGTTTCAGATTAATTGAAGGTACAAATCATTAGGTTACACTGTTTGCATTAGTTAAGTAAAGTCCCTCTTAGAATTGTTTCCTACCCCCAAGGGTTTGGCCTTACACTGTAAGGATCTATTTTGGAGAATGTTCCATGGGCTAATGAGAAGAAGTATATTCCTTAGTTTGTGATGGTATGTTCTGTATATGTCTATTAAGCACAGTTGTTCTAGGGTCATGTTTTAGTCCCTTGTATCTTTATTTAATTTCTGTTTAGAAGATCTGTCCAACTCTATAAGTGGAGTGTTAAAGTCCCCTACTATTATGGTGCTATTGGATACCATATTGTTTAGATTAATTATGTTCTGTTTCATAAATCTAGGATCAGTTAACTTGGATGCATAAATATTTGTAATTGAAATGTCATCTTGTTGCATTTTTCTCTTAACCAGCATGAAGCATCCATCTTTCCCTTTTTTGATGTTAATTGCTTTAAATCCACTTGTATCTGCAAATATGATTGCAACCCCTCCTTTCTTCCTGTTTTCCTTTAGCCTGAAATATTGTTTTATGTCCTTCCACACTGAGTCTTGCTTTGTCCTTCAAGGCTGGATGTGTTTCCTGTAGACAACATATGGATGGCTTGTGTTTTTGTATCCAGTCAGCCTGTATTCCCTCAGTGGGTAATTTAGGTAATTCAAGCTGTTAACATTTATCGATAGATTTGATAAGTATGGTAGCATTCTATTCATCTTATTTTGTTAAAGTCCATTGCTTAGTTTTATCTTTTGTGTCATTGTGGAAGCTCGGTTTTGTTATTTAGTTTCTGGGTGTTCAGTTTGCTGGTGGACCATTGTGATGGTCAGTGTGTAGAATATGTCTAAGTATTTCCTGTGGAGCTGGTCTTATTGTGGCAAACTTCTTTAGTGTTTGCATATCGGTAAGGTGTTTTAATTCCTCCATCAATTTTAAAGCTTAGTTTAGCTGTATATAGTATTTTAGGGGGAAAGTTGTTTTATTTTAAAAGTTTAAAGGTAGCTTTTTTGGCTGGAAAGCTTTGTTTGATAAATTTGATGTCATCCTGAAGGATGTGACCCTGTAGGTCAATTTGTGCTTTCTTCTGATTGTTGCAGAATTGTCTCTGTTGTCTTGACTTTGGAAAAGTTCATGACAATGTGTTTTGGAGAAGTTCTGTTTAAGTTAAGACAACCTGGGGTTCAATATACCTCTGAGAGGAGTATATCAGAATCTTTGGTTATATTTGGGAACTTTTCATTCATGACATACTCTAGTCGGGTTTCCATTCCTCTGGGACATTCTTCTTCCCCTTCTGAGATGCCTATAATTTATATGTTTCAATGCTTCATGAAGTCCAATAATTCTCTCAGGGAACATTCTGATTGCTCTCTCTTTTTTTTCTGCCTCTTGAAATGCCTGAGTTAGCTCAAGAGGTTTATCTTCTACCTCTGAGATTCTTTCTTCTCTGTGGTCTAATCTGTTATTAATACTTTCTACTGCACCTTTAACTATCCTGATTGACTGCTTCAATTTCTAAAGCACTGCAAAATGCTTTCTGTATTTTTCATGTCTTTCATCCATTATTTGATTCTGTTTTTGGATTTCCTTTTTGTTATTTTGCACTTTCTCTGCAATTTCCTTCTTTCTATACATATTTTAAATCTCCTTTCTGTCATTTCTACAATTTCTTTATCAGTGAAATCCTCTGCAGTAGCAACCTCATGATCCCTTGGACTCTGTTGTTTCTTCCATGTGATTATTTTATTTTTGTCTGCTTCCTTACCCCACTTTCTCCTTTTAATTCCTCCTCCTCCTCAAGTTACCTTGTCTCATCCTTAGATGTTGAAGTTTCCTTTGGTCTGGGACCAAAAGGAAGAGAAGAGTGAGGAATAGTAATGGATAAAAGATAAAAAAAGAGAAAAGGAAAGAGGGGGTATAAGGCAAGATTGACAAAAATAGAGCAAAAGAAAGCAAGAGGCAGGAGAAATAGTGTTACTCACAGGGGTGCTTTTACCTGCACCAACAATTCCCAGCCTCTGAGGGACTTGGTTGGTTACGTCCCTAGAGGTCAGGAACACACTGCCATCTTGAGTAGATAGAAGATCCCACCTCCAGTGTATAGAGAAGAAAAACAAAAATATTATAAATCAAAGCTAAAAATTTTGGAGAACAAAAAGAATAACAGGAAGAGAAAAACTAGCAAAATCGTCTTTACTAATGAAGAATGAAACAGTGAAAAAATATAACTACAAGAAGAAAAAAAAGAAAAAGAAAAATCTAGGGGGTAGAATTTGAAGAAGAATTTTATTTAATGGAAAAAATATTTATATTTTGCCTGTTGGTCTTCTGGGGTAGGTGATGCTAGTTATGATGCTGATACAGGCTTATAAGATGAAAATCTATGCCTTGTCAAGGATACCTGGTCCCATTTTTTTCCTGATTTCTTTGTATTCAGTACCCATAGGTTGGGAGCCTGAAGCTCTCAATAGCCTGCTTAATAATCATGCCTCAGCCTTTCCAAACTGTGTCCATTGACCATGCAGTGGTTTTCCCAAGAAAAGAGTGTGGCATGCAAATCTCCCTATGGGTGGCTGTCCAGTTTATGAGGCATAAGAACTAGCCTCCCACTAGATGAGAACTTATCCTGAAAGGCAGCTTTCTCTCAATGGCTGCACCCTGTCTGGCTTGAAGTTTCTTGGCAGAACCCACCAGCCAGAGGTGGCTGTAGTCCTTTCTACCTGATATCACCACATGTGGCTTCACTGAAGCTGTTTATAGTCTGCCATCTTGCTCCACCTCCAAGGACAAATTAAAAAAAAAAAACTGAAAAAGCAAAACTAAAGCCATAAATTAATAGGACAGTTTAACCCATTTTTAGAAACAGTTATAGCATATTCAACTTGTACTTACAGGTAAAACAAAATGAGTGCTTCTTCTTTTAATGATAAGTGAAACTAATTAAATCTTTTCTGTTTTACTTTTCTTATTCTGTGAACCTTTCTGATATTAGTAAAGGAGGTACAGTCCATTAAATCTGTCTGGGACTACCTTTCTGTGGGAAAAAATATGACAACAGAAAAATAAAATGTAATGAAAACATGGGAAGAATTAAAGGATCTTTTTGATTGGCAAAATGTATATTATTATTTAAACTTTATCACACATGAACTAATATCACAAAGTATTAAATTAATGAAACCAGGTTCATGGTTATATGATTAACTGAAGAGGAAAGTATATATCACTTTATTTTTGTGCAGTAATGAAATATGCACTCTGTATAAATAACATAAATGATGCTCTTTAAGTGAATTTAATTACTGTCCATGTATCTGGAAATAACTGCCTTTACTTTCATTAGATTTTTAAGTGAAAAGGGAACTGAAAATCAAATGAATTCATCATTAAATATAATTAAACTCTCAATGTATTTTAAAAATTATGTCTTAGAAATAAATATTTAAATGTAGCCATACTTGGGAAATAGAGACTATGAGGTTCAAAAATTAAGTTCAAATCTCATCCTAGAAACCGTGCTACATATCGTATTGCTGAATATCACTATTACTTTGCTAGTCACTTAGGACCATATCTTCTCTTAATATTTCTCAGCATTATATTCACTATGTGTTAAAATTTATTCTATGTGTAAAAATTTACATATAATTTGTACACCTGATTTTAATGAAATGGATTCAAATCCCACAGAAATTTAGGGGAAGCCTACTCAAAATTGTTGATAAGAATGTCAATGTTTCCTTGAATCTTTTGTGTTCCTCTAAAAATGCACATGAACAGCTTAGAGAGTTTAGCAAGATAGTGAATTACAACTTTCCAATGATTGTACTCCCTCTCAGCAACATCAGTTTGATCCAAAAACAATCTAGAAAGAGATTAAAAGGGGCTATGAACACCAAATTAGAGATCAAAGTACCTCACTATAACATAATAATAAGAAATATGCATTAATATGTTTGATAGCCATTCATCTGTCTTATTTAGAGAAGGTTATATTCATCTCACTTGCCCACTGATATAAGGCATTCTTGGCTCTTTTGTTTTTGCTTAATCTGAGTTCTTTGTAGATTCTAGTTATCAAGCTTTTGTTCAATTTATAATATGCAAATACCTTTTCCCATTCTGATGGTTGTCTATTTGCTTTGATTGTTGTCTTCTTAGCTGTACAGAAGCTATTCAGTCTAATTAAGTCTCATTTGTTAATTTTTGTTTTTGTGATTGCCACTGTAGTTTTCTTCATAAAGTCTTTACCTAGGCCAATACCTTCAAGTGTTTTCTCATAATTTCTTCAAGGATTTTTATCATTTCATGCTTTAGATTTAGATCTTTTATTGATCTTGAATAAATTTTAGAATGGAGAAAGGTGCAGGTCCAGTTTCAGTCATTTACATGTGGTTATCCAGTTCTCCCAGCACCAGATGAATGGCTAACAAACATATGAAAAAAATATTCATCATCACTAATCATCAGAGAAATGCAAATTAAAACCATCCCATGATATCACCTAGCCCCAGTGAGAATGGCCCATATCACAAAGTCTCAAACCTGTAGATGCTGGTGTGGATGTGGAGAGAAGGGAAGACTTTTACACTTCTGGTAGGCCTGCAAACTAATACAACCTTTTTAGTAGGAAGTACACAGAATCCTCAAAGAACTCAATGTAGACCTCCCATTGAATCCTATAATTCCACTACCAGGCATCTACCCAGAAGGAAAAAATATATATATCATAAGGACATTTTCTCCAGAATGTTTATTGAAGCTCAATTTACAATTGCCAAATTGTGGAAACAACCTAAATGCCCACCAATACAGGAATGGATTAACAAGCTGTGGTCTATGTATAACATAGAATACTATTCAGCCACTGAAAAACATGGTGACTTTATATTTTTTGTATTAACCTGGATAGAGCTGAAACACATTCTTCTTAGTAAAGCATCACAAGAATAGAGAAGCAAGAATCCAACGTACTCAATTCTTTTTTTTTTTTTTGTAGAGACAGAGTCTCACCTTTTCACCCTCAGTAGAGTGCCATGGTGTCACACAGCTCACAGTAACCTCCAACTCCTGAGCCCAGGCAATTCTCTTGCCTCAACCTCCCGAGTAGCTGAGACTACAGGCACCCACCACAATGCCCCGCTATTTTTCTGCTTTGCAGTTTGGCCGAGGCTGGGTTTGAACCCACCACCTTCAGTATATGGGGCCAGCACCCTACTTGATGAGCCACAAGCGCTGCCCATACTCAATTCTTATATGAGGACAATGGAGGCTGTAGGCTACCAGCATACTCTTGAGCTATGCTAGTCTCACTGTTGATGACTTTCAGGTGCACTCCAGAGCTATGCTACCCTTGGAAGCCACAGGATTCCAGTTCAGCTCTTAACCTACATTAGTGGTCCCAGGCTAAGAACACCCTGCCCCCATTACTATAGGTACTGCACTAGTTATGTACTTAGGAATCATTTTAGATGACCCTGTCCAGAATCTCTTGGCAAGCTGATTGTGGTAGAGCATTCTTCAACAAATCAAGAATCTGAAGTTCAGAATGAGCATCCACCTCTTCAATATACAGAAATTGGCACATGACCACCATGATCAAAAGCAATTGCAGATACATGACATCACCAAATAGACAAAATAAAGAGCTAATGACCACCCCCAAAAGATGAAGATATATAAACTTCTGGAGAAAATATTTTAAATAACAAATTTTTAAAAAACCCAAAGGACATGCAACAGAGAGCAGTAACATCAGAATTGGTCAAAGAGAAAAAAAGAACATATGAATTCAAAGATAGATTATTTGAAAATAAATAGAGGAGAAAAAAAGGAAAAAAATGAATGAAAAGGAAGAAAGCTAATGGGATTTATTTGACTTCATTAAAAGAACAAATTTTCAAGTCTTTTGAGTTTAAGATACAATAGAGAAATACAAACAGGTAGAAAGCTTAACTTAAAAATATTAGTAGAAAACTTTCCAACCATGGGGAAAGATATAAATATGTAGGTACATGAAGGTCAAAAGTCAAAAATCAGATTCAAGCCAAACAAGACTACTCCAAAACATCTTATTATCAAATTCTCAAATATCAATGACAGAAAATCTTCAGGGCAGTGATAGAAAAGAAGGAAATAGCATATAATGTGGTTTTTATATGCCTGAACTTAGACTTCTAAACATACACCCTACAGACCAGAAGGGAGTGGAATAATATATTTAAAGTGCTGAAGGATAAAAAAATGAATAATACTGTATTCAACAAAGCTGTCTTTCAGAAATGAAAGAGAGAGAAAGACTTTCTCAGATAAATTAAAGCTTAGGGACTTCATCACAACAATAGTTTAAGAACGTCTAAAGGGTTTTCTTTAAGATGAAAGGAAATAGTGCTAATTATCAATACAAAAACATCTGAAGGTATAAAACTCACTGGTGAAGGTAAGTACATGGTCAAATTTAGGAGACTTTAATACTGTAATGATGGTGTATAAATATCTTATATTTTTAGTATGAAGGTTAAAAGACAAAACTATTAAAAATAACAATAACCTTAAGAAATTATTAAAGGATTTACAATATAAAAAGATGTAGTTTGTGAAATCTAAAATTCAAAATGTGTTGGGGTGAAGTAAAAGTTTAGAGATATTTTGTGTTAATTTTTATATCTAATTTATCAGCTTAAAATAATCTACAGCTACAACTATATGAATTTTTTTAAGTTTCATAATAACCACAAAGCAAAAACGTTATAGATACAATAAAAACACCAATAGCATGGAATCAAAATATACTACTAGAGAAAACACTTAACCACAAAGAAGACAGAAAAATAAATTAAGAAAGAATATAAAAAATATATATAAAACAATAAAATATTATAGCAATTCCCTGCATATCAATAGTATCTAGAACCTAAATGGAATGGAATAAATTCTCAAATCAAAAGCTATGGAATGATCAAATGGATAAAAATACAAGGTACAACTACATGCCTACAATAGATTTACTTCACCTGTAAAGACACATATAGATGAAAAATGTAGGGATTGGAAAAGATATTCCATGTAAATGGAAACCAGAGAAGAGCAGGAATAGTTATGCTTATATCAGATAAAACAGACTTTAACTCAGTTGAAGCCCGGGACTCTGCGAGTCTTCATCCCACCTTTTCAGCTCAGGGTGTGAGTTAGGGGGCATTTAGGGATTAATTCCAAGGAAGACCAGGATCCAGGGCTGTGCCACTGTGTTGTCCATCTCTCATTTCCAGGCACCAAGGCTCTCGAGGCCCAGGGTGATTTTTTTTTCCATGTCCCCACCACCTCCTCATCCCTGGCCCAACATAATACTGACCAAAGCCCAATACGACAAGATAGCCCAGTGTCTAATGTCTGTGCCGCCCACCAGGCAAAGCCAGAGGAAGCTGAAGCAGAGGTTCCCCAGTCAATCTCGGGCCACTCTGCTGAGCTTCTTCTCCCAGGAGTACCAGAAGCATGTCAAAAGAACACATATCAAACATAATACTTTGGAAGCAATTGAAAGTTATTACCAGAGGTACCTGAATGCAGTGGTGAAAAATGGAGCCGCTCCAGTGCTCCTGGAGCTGACCAATGAGGTGGACTATGCACCCTCATTAATGGCTCAGCTTATACTAGAGAGGTTTGTACATAAACACGAGGAAACTCCACCCTCCAAGTCTGTTATAAATAGTATGTTAAGGGACCCTTCTCAGATTCCAGATGGAGTTCCAGAAAAATCATATCTATCAGTGCATTGTGAATGACTGCGATTAAGGACCACTGGTGGACTGCATCAAGCATACCATTTGTTAAGAGCATGAGGTCCTGCAGAAAGACTTGCTTCTAGAGGAAAACTTGTCCTTCCAGGATGAAGATCAGACCCATGCAAAGGATTGTGACAAAACTCCAGACTTTATCTTACAAGTTCCAGTTGCTGTAGAAGGGAAAATAATTAACTGTATTGAAAGCAAAGCCTCATTAGGTGATGAATGTAGCCACCATGCCTACCTGAATGATCACTTCTGGAGCTACTGGAATAGATTTGGGCCCGGCTTAGTCATCTACTAGTATGGATTTATCCAGGAACTATAACTGGGAGAGGGGCATCCTGCTCAAAGCCTGTTTTCCCCCACGGACATCGTCACCTTAGGCCACAGCATAGTTTGACCTTAAAGATTCTGGAAAAGGAGCTGGGAGGAAAAGGTGAATCCGGAAACAATTTTACTTTCCTACAGCATAACTCCTGGCAAAATCTGCCCTGAACTTCTATTGAACTTTTGTGGTCACACCACTACCTATTTAGACAAACATACTGTGGCAGGTGCCTGTAGTCCCAGTGACTTGGGAGGCTGAGGCAAGAGAATAACTTAACCCCAAGAGTTTGAGGTTGCTGTGAGCTGGGACACCACAGCACTCTACTAAGGGTGATATAATGAGACACTGTCTCTAAAAAAAAAAGAAAGAAAAACAGTGTTCCAGGTGAGGCTTGAACTCACAACCTCAGCATCACCATGAGACACTGTCACATTGGCACCATGTGCAAACCAATTGCCAATGGAACTCTGAAGGCCTTGTAGCTCAGCAGAGAATTTCAGTTGTTCATAGCCACGTGATCTCACCTGAAAGCTCCCCCTTGTGTTCCATAAGCAGATAAAAATTAAAAAAAAAAAATTATTGCGGGGCCTTATGACCAGCACTGTAGTCCCAGCTACTTGGGAGGCTGAGGCAAGAGAATTTCTTAAGCCCAAGAGTTTGAGGTTGCTGTGAGCTGTAACGCTACAGCACTCTACTGAGGGCGACATAGTGAGATGCTGTCTCCAAAAAAAAAAGAAAGAAAAAAAAAACAGTGCTCCAGGTGAGGCTTGAACTCACAACCTCGGAATCACCATGACACCCTGTCTATTGGTGCCACGTGCTAACCAATTGCACCACTGGAGCTGTAGGTGCTTTGTAGCTCAGCAGAGAATTTCAGTTGTTCATAGCCATGTGACCTCACTGGACAGCTCCCCCTTGTGTTCCATATGCAAATAAAAATTAAAATAAAAGAAATATTGCCAAGCGTTGTGATCGGCCAGCACCTGTAGTCCCAGCAAGAGAATTGCTTAAGTCCAAGAGTTTGAGGTTGCTGTAAGCTGTGACGTCAATGCACTCTACCCTGGTTGACATAGTGAGACTCTGTCTCAAAAAGAAAAATAAGTTTCTGTTTTCTTTCACCCCTTGCTGATGTGAAAAGCCAAGAACTACAGATACAACCCACTCACTCATTATCAGCATTTCTATCCCTGTCAAACAGTTAGTTTATAGATAGTCATAATCTTTCTTTATTCCAGATGGTTTCTCTTTGTATGTCAAACAAAAGAAAAAATGTGAAGAGTAAAAGGTGTGATATATATATATATATACACACATATATATATATAATTTATATTTATATATAATTTTTTTCTTTGGTAGAGACAGAGTCTCACTTTGTCGCCCTCCGTAGAGTGCCCCTGGCAGCACAGCTCACAATAACCTCCAACTCCTGGGCTTAGGTGATCCTCTTGTCTCAGCCTCCCAAGTAGCTGGGACTACAGGCACCCACCACAACGCCTGGCTATTTTTCTGTTTTGCAGTTTGGCGGAGGCTGGGTTTGAACCCACCTTTGGTATATGGGGCCAGCGCCCTACGCGATGAGCCACAGGCGCCAACCAAAAGGTGTGATTTTTCAATTTTCCTCGAAGTTATCAAATCACCCTCTTATTCTTTTTTCTTTTTTCAAAGTCCCTATTCATTCCCTCTCCCTATCCCTTTCTGTTCGTGTGCACTCACAAAGAGCCAGTGTTGCATTGCCGTCAGGAAATAATCTAGCACAAACCTAGAAAAGCTGAAGGTGCAAAGTCTGGAAATACATTTTTGCATGTGCTGTGTGCCTGTTTTGTCCAGTCTTTGTGGTTTCTTGACTTCTGTGACATTAGGTCAAGCTGCAGAAATATACCTGGTGTGACTTTCCTCTTTTCATGATGCTTATTTTTATGCGAAACCTTTTACACTTATCTCACTTAAAAATATTAACTGCATGGTGTCTGGAAACCACACTCGTGGATGCCGGACTGAGAGGAGAGGACTGAAACTCATTTCTAGCACTGAGAAGCGTTTATTTTTAAACACAGCTGGTTTGGGGGAGGTGTATGAGCCAGTACTTTTAGGAGCGAAACTTTTAAAAGACATAATCCATACACCACTTTGTATATGCATTTTTATACCACATAATGATATACTACTCAAGTAATTTAGGCAGTCTCAAGAAAAAAAAAGTTCAGCTTTGAATGAACTAAGTGCACTAGAAATCAACCTACAGTAATTTTTAAATAAGCAAAATAAATGAGATTTTGTATTTGTTTACTTTAATATATTCGTTTTCATGTACTATAAATCGTATTTTGGTCTAAAGCAAAACATCAATAAATTAATGATAAACCTATCTTCTAAGAAGTTAAAGGTTGATATGTACCAAAAATGTATTTAGTCCAACATTTTCTCCTGTGCTGAAAATATATAATGTTGAATAGGTGATTTTGGAAATATTACTAACAATGCAACTTCTGAAAACAATTTTAAGTCATATAAATTGCTTAGTTCTTTCAAAGATTAAATAAATCATTCAATCCTTAAATAAATCACTTAATTAAACTGAAAAGCTCTGTACAGCCAAGGAGACAACAACCAAAGCATATAGACAACCTACCCAATGGGAAAGGATATTTGCACATTTTGAATCTGACAAAAGTTTAATATCCAGGATCTATACAGAGCTTCAATTAACCTACAAGAAAAAAACCAATAATTCTATATATCAATGGGAGAAAGAGATGA
>CAUYON010044092.1:0-20395 GCA_963573935.1 Arctocebus calabarensis
GTGGCGGGCGCCTGTAGTCCCAGCTACTCGGGAGGCTGAGGCAAGAGAATCGCTTAAGCCCAAGAGCTGGAGGTTGCTGTGAGCAGTGTGACGCCACGGCACTCTACCCGGGGCGATAAAGTGAGACTCTGTCTCTACAAAAAAAAGAAAAAAGATCACAGTCACTCATCATTGTTGATATATTGGTTATTTATATTTTTTATACAATAATGCTTATTTAAGACTTTCTAGAAAACTAGCTTTTCTAAAATACAACAAGAGTTATCAGCGTGCAAATGGTCTGCTTGAATAAACAAACGCTAAATGAAGAGATGGATAGAAGGGAGGCAGCAAACATCGGAGTAAATTAATTGTTAATGTGATGGTGATAATGGTTTATTAGAATGTAAGGGAAACTAGCAGAGTAGACAAAGCTCGAGTTCCTTCCAGTGCCTTCCCTCAGCTTCCTAGCAGGGAAAGCCTGGACAGCCTCTGCGTCTTCCACCTTTCCTCATGCGCAGTGTGAATAGGGAAACCTTTCTGACAGTGCTCGTCCACAAACATGAAATCAGTCACGTGCTACAGCATCTGCGCAGTTCTCAGCCAAAGGTGTCGGTTCCCTGTTGCTCCTAAACCTGCTACTCTGGCTTCGGAGCTTTTAGTTTTTTCCCACTGCATGTTATTTATTTGTTTGTTTGGTATATAACTTAGAGTAGTTATTGTTCTCATGGTTTATAGTGGAGTGAGAAAATAAACAAAGGGGTTTTTTTTTTTTTGGAATTGATCGATGATGTTGACATAATTAAAATGTTCAGGCCTTTGTTTGTGGGCTGCAGTGGGCCCAGAATTTAATAAGACTTCAGAGCTAACCTACCTACACCTTGGAAGTGCCTATTCCTCCTGCTGCCTGCATTCCCATACTTTGTAGAATATACAGACTCCACAGTCCACTTCACAAAGTAAGAACCTCTCTGTTCTGATCTTACTCGGCATCGTTGGTCCTTGACACCCTTTTTTCCTTAACTTCTGTGACATTGTACACTCGTCAGTTTTGTGCTCCTTTCCTGACCACTGTTTGGCTGGCCTTTTCCCCACTGCTTCAGCCATACTGGCCTCCCATTTAGACCAGTCTCCCATGGTCTGGCTGTTCTTCAAGTAGGTCCGCAGGAGTTATTTTGGAAGATCTCACTTACTCCTGCCTCGGAGCCTTAGGGCGGAGCTTTCCGTCGGCATCGCTTTGTGCTCGTGTCTCATCTTTGGCATGACCCTTCTTCCTTCGTCACCCCAGCCACACCCCTGACTTTCCCTGCCTTCTGTTGTTTTTAGCCCGTACCCCCTTCCAACGTGTGCTACAGAGTTTATTGTGTTTGTGCTTGCCTTCCCTCATAGAGTCCTCCATGAAAACAAGCATCTGTTTCTTGGTTTTTGTCTTTGCTCCTCTTTCCTGATCTTTTTAGTGTTCAGTGGATATAGTCAAAGAAACAACTGTCTCCGTCCCTCATTTCTCTTCCTGCATTTGACTAACCCTCACCTCCAGCGTACTGTTCTGTGGGCCCTGTTGACGCTTTCTCCCCTCAGCTTTCTCCCCGCTTCCACTCTTGACCCTGTACACTTCATTCTCCACACTGTAGCTAAATGCATCTTGTTAAGATGTAAAAATGTAATTCAGATCCTATCTTAGTCTTCCAGTGGCTTTCCACAGCACTTAGACTTAAGTGCTTTAACACTCAGTTGACCTACAACTTCTCGAACTTCATCTCTCCACTGTATTCTTTCCTCTCTCCCGGCATACGCCAGGCACAGAGGCCTGTTTCTCCCCTTCAGGGGGGCTGAGCTTAGTGCCTCTCACCCCACTATCTCTGAGGAGGGTTTCTTTCTTCCTTTTTTGGATTTAAGTCAGTGTTGTTGCCTCAGAGCTTTTCCTTAGCACCCATTCGTGCAGTCGCTTCACCCACCTTAGTTTTTTGCACCTTTCCCACTGTCTCGTAGTCCTTACTGAATTTCTTTCCCCATGAGAATGTTCCTTGAGAGTACAGATCTTTTCACTGCTGCATTTGTAATACAGAGTTGATATCTAGTGAATATTTGTAAAATGAATGAGCGAATGAACAAAACGAATAAGCTTTTAAGAAAGTTACAAAGTCTGCAGTACTTAAGGTAATATTTTAAACCCACCCATATCAAGCATATGATATTATAGAACTCAAGGAAACCGTGGTGTCAGGGACCGGTGACACTAAGATGCTCAGGCAGAATGGGAAAAAAATGGCTGTTCTGATTTGGGGGACGGGGCACTAAAACATATTTATTTTCCTGTCTCTTAGAATGCAGAAATAGTCCTGACCCACCCCCATTTTTTTTTTTTGAGATAGAGTCACACTATCACCCTCATTAAAGTGCTGTGTTATCACAGCTCACAGCAAACTCTTGAGCTTAAGTTATTCTCTTGCCTCAGCCTCCCGAGTAGCTGGGACTCCAGGCGCCCACCACAATGCCCGGCAATTTTTTGTTGCAGTTGACATTGTTGTTTAGCTGACCTGGGCCTGTTTCAAACCTGCTACCCTCAGTGTATGTGGCTGGTGCCATAACCACTGTGCTATGGGCACCAAGCTCACACTCCCATTTTTTAAAAAAATTATATAATGAAATATTTTGGGAAAAAAAATGTTTCTCTTACAATACCGTCATACAGCCTCAAAATTATTTTGTGCTTTTGTTTTACTAGTAAAGGATGACACATTTTCTTATAGTGTAAGCATTGTCTATCACAAGAGACAGCTTGAATGCCAAAATAATGTATAATTAGGTTTGTTCATTATCTTGCCACATGCTAAGTGGATGCTAAGGGTTGATTTCTGCGATAAAAGTCACTGGGATAGTTAAGTTTATGTTGTGAAAAAGTGTTTTAAAATTTATTATTTTTCTATAAGACAATAAGAAATTATAATGCAGATTTGATTTATACCTCTGCCCAAACCTCTTGCAAATATATGTTTCTGCTTTTGTAGGACTCTTCCTATTAATGTTTCTTTTTCATTTCACTTTCTTATTATATATACAGCATATGAAAATTTTCTGATTTTATTAGTTATTAAGATTGAATATTTAAAACTCAAAATGATTCAAACTTCTTTTTCATACCTTCTGAAGATCTCTGGGTGAGAAAGCAGTAAAATACAAATAAAAATCCTTTATTAATGACGTGTAGTGTCAGTACCTCCTGACTGACTGTTCCTGCGTCGTACTGAGAAGCCCCATTGGTTTGTCCCAAACAAGTGGTAGCAGTGACGACAGCAGCTTGTGGTTGTTTTATTTCTCATTTTCAAGATCCTCTTTATAGAACTTCCTTAGTACTTGTTTCATGAATACATGACAGTCGTGTAACCTTGGGGACCGGCAGTTGCTTAGCAGTCAACAACACTAATACGAAGTTTACGTCGGTTTCTGTGCTGCAGGCTGCTCTTTTCTGGATTACCAAGTCCCAGTAAAAACCGACGTTAGGTCTGATGATCTGATGAACTCTGAAGCCATTGGTGAACAGCGCATTCTGAGACTTGAGCTTTTGGGGGGAAGTCATGAATGTCAAACTACTAGAAAAGGGTCCTACCAGAAAAAATGAAATGATGCAGTTTGCCTCGCCGTGGATGGAACTAGAGGCCATTATCATGTTAAGTGAAATAAGCCAAGCACAGAGAGCCAGAAATCAAGTTGGTCTGAGGAAGGTAGAGAGTAGAATGATGGTTTTTAAGAGTCTGAGAAGGGTACATATGTTGGGGGGAAGAAGCAATTAGGGGAAATCGATTAATGGGTACAAATATATAGTTAGAAAGAAGGAATGAATTCTAATTTTTGCTAGAGTAGGTAACTTTAGTTAACAACAATTTTATATTTCAAAGTAGCTACAAGAGAGGACTTGAATGTTCCCAGCACGTAGAAATGATAAATACTTGAGGCGATAGATGCCCCAAATAGCCTGATTTGATCATTACCCATTTGTATGCATGTAACAAAATATCACAGGTGCCTCATAAATATGTACAAATATTACATATCCTTTCCTACTCCTTGCTGAAGAGATGCCCTCTTCATTCTTCTCCCTTCTCTAAGGGAGTAGAATACCTTACATCCTGGGACCATGACCAACTTCACTTCTTAGTCACCAATTCTGGTATAGAAAAACGCTATATTCTAAGCTGATTATCTTCATTGTCCATATGCTTTTCTACTTCCTATAACAAATGTTCCAAACCTTTGTTTACTTATCTCAAAATACTTATCCCCTTCTACTTTTCTTCATTCCTAGCAGATCACTAAGCTATGGGGGAAAGAAAAATAGAAACTATCAAGCATGAACTTCATTAGCCTTTTCTCTCTCTTTACTTAAATCGGTGTGTATCTACATTTATTTTTCTTTCTTTCGTGTTTTTTTTTTTTTTTTTTTTAATTTTTTTTAGAGACAGAGTCTCTCACTTTATCGCCCTTGGTAGAGTGCTGTGGCATCACAGCTCACAGCAACCTCCAACTCCTGAGCTTAGGCGATTCTCTTGCCTCAGCCTCCCGAGTAGGGACTATAGGCGCCTGCCACAATGCCCAGCTTTTTTTTTTTTTTTGCAGTTTTTGGGCAGGGCCAGGTTTGAACCTCCCACCTCTGGTATATGGGACCAGCGCCTTACTCACTGAGCCACAAGCACTGCCCAATTTTTGTTATTGTTGTTGCAGTTTGGCCAGAGCTGGGTTGGAACATGCCACCCGGGTATATGGGGCCAGCACCCCACCCACTGAGCCGCAGGTGCCACCCTATTTTCATCTTTCTTAACTCTTCTCGTTATTTCTGCCTTCTAAAACTAGGAAAGGACTTTTGACATGGGTACCAAAGGAATTCAGCAGGGGGAAAGATAATCTTTCAACAAATGATAATTGTGATAATTGGATAGGCATATGTAAAAAGAAAAACAACACACCTTAGATCCTTTATCATAATCCCATCATCCAAAGAAATTTATTCAAAGTGGATCATTGACCTAAATGGAAAAACAGAAACTGTTAAACTTTTAGAAAAATAACAGGCAACAGTAGAACCTCTGGAGGTTCTATATAGGAACCATGACAAACGGGTCAACGTACAGAGATTGTCAAGGTAAGGAACTAGGCCTACTGTACTGATACATACACTTGGTGCACCTCCAGTCTATGAAAATTGGGTCAACTTAAAGACGTCAATGTAGAGAGGTGGCCAACTATGGAGGTTCTACTGTATTTGTGACATTCATTGGATATGACAAAAATGTCCTATGTATGATTTCAAAAGACTCATAAAAGAAGAAAATGGATAATTTAGATTTCATCAAGATACGTGCTTTGCTCTGTCTATGTCAGACACTTAAGAGAACAAAAAGTCCAGTTATAGGGCGGTGCCTGTGGCTCAGCAAGTAGGGCGCTGGCCCCATATACCGAAGGTGGCAGGTTCAAACCCAGCCTCAGCCAAACTGCAAAACAGAAAAATAGCCGGGCGTTGTGGCGGGCACCTGTAGTCCCAGCTACTCGGGAGGCTGAGGCAAGAGAACCGCCAAAGCCCAGGAGTTGGAGGTTGCTGTGAGTTGTGTGACGCCACAGCACTCTACCGAGGATAATAAAGTAAGACCCTGTCTCTACAAAAAAAAAAAGAAAAAAAGAAAGAAAAGAAAATTCCAGTCATAGATTGGGAGAAAATATGGACAAATCATGTGTCTGCCAAAGAACTCATATCCAGAATATATAAGGAAAAGACTTCTAAACAACTCAGTCATAAAAAATTAACCCAATTTTTTTTCCTTTTTAGACAGTCTCCCTATGTCACCCTCCGTAGAGTGCAGTGGCGTCACCGCTCACAGTCTCCAACTCTTAGGCTTTTAAGCCCAGCTATTTTTTGTTGTTGTTCAGTTGTCATTGTTGTTTAGCTGGCCTGAGCTGGGTTCAAAACCACCAGCCTCAGTGCATGTGACTGGCACCGTAACTATTGTGCTACAGCCGCCAAGCCTAACCCAGTTTTTAAAATAGGCAAAAGATTCAAATGTATTTCAAAAAAGAAGATACTCAGATGACCAATGAGTGCATAACAAGATGTTCAACACTGAGTAGACTTTAAGGAATCACATATTAAAACCACACCGGGAAGCCCAGTAGAGTAGTTGAAATCAAAAAAGACTGTCAAGGGCAGCGCCTGTGGCTCAAAGGAGTAAGGCGCCAGCCCCATATGCTGGAAGGTGGCAAGTTCAAACCCAGCCCCAGCCAAAAACTCCAAAAAAAAAAAAGAAAAGAAAAAAGACTATCAATATTGTAGAACTCTTCTATTGAAATGTAAAATGTTAAATAGGCTTTAGAAAGAGGTTAGCAGTTCTTAAAAAAAAATAATTATAAACTTGACCAACCAATTCCTTTTCTTAAGTATCTACCCAAGAGAAATGAAAACATGTTCACACAAAGATTTATTAGAATGTTCACCCCTCTCATAAAAATTTTACTGATTCCCCTTTATCAGAATATTTTTCCCTCTGAATTCTCTAGAACACTTAACACACATACCTTTTGCCATCACACATACAGTAATCCTATGTACCCTTGCCTCATCATCTATATTAGTAGAAACAGAGATGGGGTACTCATTTTGTTTCCTTTGTACCATGCGTCATGTGTAACACGTTCTCAATAAGAATTGTAAAATTTGGCTCGGCGCCTATGGCTCAAGCGGCTAAGGCGCCAGCCACATACACCTGAGCTGGTGGATTCGAATCCAGCTTGGGCCTGCAGCTGCAACCAAAAAATGGCCGGGCGCTGTGGCGGGTGCCTGTAGTTCCAGCTACTTGGGAGGCAGAGGCAGGAGACTCACTTGAGCCCAGGAATTGGAGGTTGCCACGGCACCCTAGCCAGGGTGACAGCTTGAGGCTCTGTCTCAAAAAAAAATAAAAATAAATAAGTAATGTAAAATTTAAAATTGCCTCATTATCCATATTAGTGATGTTCTTTTAAAAAGAGAAATAGTGGTACTCATTTTGTTTCCTTTGTACCATGCTTCATATGTAACACAGTCTAAATAAGTATTTTAAAATTACAATTAGATTTTTTGGCTGTTTTTAGTGAAGAACTTTTTCTTTCTCATTCAAGAATCATGGAGCTTTCCTTGAGTATTTTAGGTGGCCTCTTTCTATAGAACATCCAACCTGGCACACACAGTACACAAAACACACACACACTGGTACTTGATATGTTCGTGACTCTGGGTATTTGCTGTGATCCTGTGTTTTTTTCTTTTCCTGAGATACAAGGTCCATGTAGCAAACTCCTTAGACCTTGCAGGTACATCTGCCGAATGGCAGTAAGAATACGAAAGAAGGGGGCGGTGCCTGTGGTTCAAGGAGTAGGGCACTGGCCCCATATGCCGGAGGTGGCAGGTTCAAACCCAGCCCCGGCCAAAAAAAAAAAAATATATATATATATATATATATGAAAGAAAATGATGTGTTGATAGTTTTCTGTGAACTTAACACTTTTTTTTTCTAGAACGGTATTGGCATTAGATATGATTCCACATATTGTTTTCTGTGATTTTTTTTTTTTAATTCTTTAACATTTTAATTTTTGTGACCTCTCTGAACCATTAATGATCTTGTTCCACCATCTGTGAAGGGCTTTGGGCTGCCATGGGACTTATCTCTCTCCTGCATCTTCTTACTCAAACCTTCCATGTTAATGAGCGTGCTGGAGGGTGGAGGCATGTGAGGCTACTGTTCACAGAAATGAGATGTTTTCATGTGGGGGTGGGTGGTTTACAACAGGGAAGTGACAGAAATGACAAGGAAGGAGTAAGAAGAAGGGAAAAGCACTGATTCACATGGGGTCCCTCCTCAACAGTGCCAGTGGCTTGCTATTCTGGGCCTCATGCGTGTCGATTCGGCACACTTCCTGTTTTTGCTGTCTGCCTGAGGTGGAAATGGGAAGTAGATATGAAAGAGTTGTCTGATTTTGGGGGGGCCAGTTTGGGTGGATCTGTGCTAGATCTTGATTTACGGAAGCCTGGACTGGAGCCGAGGATAAGCTTGACCATATTTTCATCATCTTATACTAATGTCTTTTGCAGCAATATTCAACAAACCAGGCCAATTATTTGTTTTGTGTGGCATTTTTTTCAAAACTTATTCTTAAAAATGCAAACTTAAAAAATTGTTTAATGAATTTATCAATATTTGGATGAAGGTTATTGGTGAAATGTCTTTTATGCTATATATGTGTATAATCTACAGATGAAAAAATCCTATCACTGTACTTTGAAGACAGCAAACATTTTTAGTAAAGGCACTGAACATGTTAGTTTATAAATATTACGGTTCCAGAGGAGAAATTAAAAAACCACTACATAGTTTACAGAGTATTTTACTTGGTGAATAGGCAAAAAAGACAGAATAATGGGTTGAAAAGTAAAATGTAGATAGTTTATAGTTTGCTTAATCAGCAGTCACATTTATGCTTTGGGATCACATCTTGGATATTTTGCAATTTCGTTTTCATTCCTGCATTTGGAGGTACTTACATTGACATAGTTGATTTATATATTGAAACCTGAGGACTTGTTTTAATAAACGTATAGCAATAATCATTTCCAATTAAATGAACCACAAAAATTATGAAGTTAAAAACAAATCAGTTATTATTTTGGTGGTTCTGTGTGGTTTGTTGCAGTTAATGATCCTCAGTTGGATCTGTAGCTCTCTGAGTTTGTTTGGAAGTAGGTCATCACATGGTGAGATGAAATACCAAGTCATTTAAATTAGTTACTGAGCATGCTCAAGAGTAAGATGATTTACTCTTGCAGATTGCAGTGTGGTTCAGTTTTCTTCCAGTGGAAAGAGCAGAAAAAGGATCACAATGTGCCCTTTTGCCATTGTTCTGTCAGAAAACATGTAATTCCACATGTTTTCATGTAGAAACCAGAAACCTAATACAAAGAGAAGACTACAGATTTTTAGTAAAAGGCTATATGGTGAGTTGAGCTGTTTTGTTCCATCTTGTTCAAATCTATCAGTTATTCCTAGCAAGGCTATGTCTTTACTTATATTTGCTGCTTGTTTTATGATATGCTGAAGCTTTATATAGCAAACAACTTAGCTAGATTGGGAGGAAATTGTTTCTGCAGTCTGAATCTTATTCTTTTGATATATTTCTTGTACATTTCTGAGGTGACAAGTTCATAAATTGGTGTGATGACACTCCGTGTTCTCCACAGTTTTCATTTGCTTGCTTGTGCTGAATAATGCTGGCAGGATGGTGTGCCGCAAGACTGTAGGATTTGTCTTTTGGGGCAGGTTAGCATTTTTGTTCATGTATCTTAGTGGAAATTGTAATTTTCGCTTTTACATTTCTGTACTGTGTCTCCTAAAGTAATAAGTAAGACCCATTTAGCATAAGATCAAAAATTAAAGTTTTCTTTGTAATACATTTGAAATGTTCTAAGATAAAATGAGATTGATAACTTTGTAATTCACTGGATTAGCTACATAGTGTGTGGAGCATGATGATAATTTTTCCTTTCGGGCTTTTCCTCTGATCTCCTATTGTTGTGACCTATAGAAAGATAATCTTATTTAAATCTTTTGTGATTTCTTTTTCCTTTCTTAAATGCAAAGCGTTCATAATTTACCATGAAATTAAAGGGAGTTATTTTTGTGTGTTTGTTCCATATTATGTTCTCATAATATGTTATATTTAAAATCTGTATTGTTTCGTAATGAATCTGATTTTGATTTTTTTTAAGGATTAAACTTGATAACCAAGTCTTTAGAGCAGTGGTTCTCAACTTGTGGGTCGCGACTCAAAGGAACTGTATTAAAGGCTTGTGGCATTAGGAAGGTTGAGAACCATTGCTTTAGAGTATTTTCCTGGAAATTAAAATAGTATTACTCTGCTTGAGATAAACTATCTTATTTTTTGAAGATTTGAAGAGAAAGCATAAAATTACCATATTTAGTTCCTTGGGGGGAAATCATGTTTGTTAGTACACATAAATGTTAGGTAGGGAATTTTTAGGCATAGGAAATACTTTAAAGAGTTCTCAAAAGATTATGTGGGGTGGGTGGGAGGAATAGGAAGAGAATGCTGGCAACTTAGTACCTTCAAATGCCAGGCAATTATGTTACGCTTTCCTGAAATAACTTTATTTTGTGAACTGCCCCCACTATGCCATTTTCCAGGATTGTCACTTGTGAAGGAGGTGGGTGTATGCTTAAGCTTGTGTGTTTATGGAAAGGGGAGGTTCGCAGTTAGAGGTGGGGCCTGGGTGATGATACTCAAGACAGCTATTCCCACTCATTTATATTGACTCCCTTGTGTGACCTTGGACATCATGCATACTCTGTTTATTCCCACTTATTTTTAGTACAGTATTTTACTATGGTAAGGGAAGGTTCATTTAAGCTTTCTAAAGTAATAGGATTAATTCATGGACTATGACAAAGAATCCTGAGGTGTATAAGTCATTCATAGATAGTTGCTGTGGGTAGAAAACAAAGTGTTGATTTTATAAAATTCTAGTAGTTTTTTTTTATTACAAATAGTTCAGATGTGTAAAATGTGTATGTATAATGAACATGTATATGTAAAAGTATATGGTTCTGGAAAACTAATTTGCCAGAAATACATATACATATTCTATGTGTATTATGTAATTAAAAGTTGACAGATATGATTTTAACTTCTTTTTCTTGTTATTTATTGTAGACTGAACAGCCATGAGATTTTCATGCCAAAAATTTCTACTTTGCACTGTTTTCTCTTATGTTTTTAGTCCTGGTATCTTTAATCAGAGCACTTAAGTAATAACTAATCAACAGATCTTAAAACTGTGGAGAAATACTAGGAAAAATGAAAAAAATATGGAAAGAAAAATTATATTTTTAAAGATTAAGCATACACCCCTATATCTTGTTAATTTCTGAATCAATAAATTCATCTACTTCACTTAATATCTACCTGCTTATTTCCTTAACTTTGATGGAACTTAAAAGTACTTAATGATCCTAAGCAATGCTACGTGAAAATGAGGTCTGTGGTCAAGTTTAAGTTTGGAGGCTGACAGGCCGAATGGATTCTACATAGCTATACTTCTTGGCCTTTAGTATCTTTTTTAGAACTTCCCTCTGGAACTTAATTTTTTTTCTGGAGTATGGTTTCCTTTTGAAAATAAACTAATGTATGATGTTAAATGTTTGGCAAACATTTCAGTAGTACTAAATAGAACTTTTATATTCAATTATTTAGATTAGTGAAGGAAAATTTGTGGGTTTGCTTTTGTCATCCATCTTGTAACCTTAGAATTAAAAAGTAAAATTACATGATATAAAATTCATGATTAGTAGATATGACAATCGTAGTAGAAAGATTCTTACCTAGCATGGTATTAGTCACAAAGTAGGTGTTCAGTAAATGTTTGTCTTTGTAATTTCTTTCCTAAACAATTACCTATTTTATTTATTAAAGCTTTTTTAAAAATCCTATTTATCCTATTAGAAACACCAGACTCATGGAAGGATACTGATTTATAAATGATAATATACTTGGAATCTCTTTATAATATAATACAGTGGTTTGAAAACAACAATGCATGCATAATAAAATGTGAAAGCAGTCTTAGTTTTTTCACAAACTTAAAAGTGGAGTAATTGCTAAATACCTATATGTTCTGTTTTTGGCATGGCAGACAAAATGATAAAGTTGACTACCTCAAATTTGTTTGTTACTATAAAAACAAATTTAACTAAAATCACATTTAGGTAAGTATGAACTCTTAAACTAGTGGAAACCTAGCAGCTCACAGTTGGCACCCAGCAAATGTGCATTGTATTAAGTTTTTTCCTCTTTGTGTCTTTTAGCTCATACTGATGAACAGCACTGTTTAAGGCAGCGGTTCTCAACCTGCGGGTTGCGACCCACAGAAATTGTATTAAAGGGCCACGGCATTAGGAAGATTGAGAACCACTGGTTTAAGAACTTTATTTCTTTGTTCTCTACCTTTGCAAAGATTGGTGTACTTTAAAATGAAACTCATTTTGCACTATTACTGTTTAAGAAACACATTAAAATTATTAGATACTATAATATGACTTGATAGGTACCTTTCATTTTGGGGTGGTAGTTGTTCTTTTTTCTTAAATGGTCTTACTCTGTTGCCCTGGGTAGAGTGCTATGGCATCATAGCTTACAGCAACCTCCACCTCTTGGCTCAAGCGATCCTCTTGCCTCAGCCTCCTGAGTAGCGGGAATTATAGGTGCATGCCACAATGCTAGGCTAATTTTTTTCTATTTTTAGTAGATACTGGGTCTCACTCTTTCTCAGGCTGGTCTCAGGTTCCTGAGCACAAGTGATCACCTGCCTCAGCCTCGCAGAGGGCTAAAATTATAGGAATAAGCCACCATGTCCCACCAGAAGTATTCTTTACCTAATGTATAGCTTGAATTTCTGGTATCATTCAGGGAAAGATATCTAATGTAGTATCTTTATGTAATTGGTTTTGGTGGATATGGATGGGGAAGTCAAGACCAGCATGAGCAACATAGCCCAAGACCCTGTCTCTACTTCTTTACCAAAAAAGAAAAGAAAAACTAACCAAGCTAGTTTTATACAGGACTATGTACCTGTAGTCCCAGCCACTTTGGAGAGGATGAGGCAAGCGAATCACTTGAGCCCCGAAGTTTGAGGCTACACAGAACTATGATGTCGCCACTGCACTCTAGTTTGGGCAACAGAGCAACACCTTGTCTCAGAACAAATAAGCAAACAAAAAATAAATAAAAATTATGGGACAAAGGAAGATGGGAGACTGAATGAACAGTGTTTCTGTCTCCATTTTGGTTGGAGCCTCTTATTTTCACTGCCTTTTTTCTACATGTCTTAAAAAACTAATAAGAAAGCAAGAATGTTTCCATATTCAGAGTTGACCGGTTCATAAATTTTAACAGTGGAATTTGTTAGTTACTATTGTAAATTCAGGCATAAGCTTGAAGCTTAAAACACTTTCCAGTCCTATGTGGGACAAAACTCTTTATTTGTATGTAACATAAAATAAGTGATAAAGTCATCAAGTGAGTTCATATTAATATTTTTCTCTTTTAAAACTGTAGGATAATTAAAAGTAATTCACCAGCCTCTTTCCTGCCCAAAATGAAAAGAACTAGGTAGTATGTGGATGGCAGAAAAATTGAGTTGGAAAGGGTTAAACGGTTCGGGTGTTTCCTAGGGTTTGTAGGGGGGAAGGATTGCCTCTTTTCTTTCTTTTTTTTTTTTAACACTTAATAGCCGGGCGCTGTGGCCAGCGCCTATAGTCCCAGCTGCTTGGGAGGCTGAGGCAAGAGAATCGCTTGAGCCCAAGAGTTTGAGGTTGCTGTGAACTGTGACACTACGGCACTCTACCAAGGGTGACATAGTGAGACTCTATCTCAAAAAAAGAAAAAAAAAAAATACCGGCTCGGCACCCATAGCTCAGTGAGCAGAGTGCCAGCCACATACATCAAGGCTGGGGGTTTGAGCTGCCCAGGTCTGCTAAACAATGACAACTGCAGCCAAAAAATAGCCAGGTGTTATGGTGAGCACCTGGAGTCCCAGCTACTTGGGAGGCTGAGGCAATAGAATCACTTAAGCCCTAGAGTTTGAGGTTGCTGTGAGCTGTGATGCCGTGACACTCTACTGAGAGCAACATAGTGAGACTCTGTTAAAAAAAAAAAATTATCAACTAATTATAATAATTAGTAATAATTAATAATTACAGACATACAAAGGTTATGAATAGGAACACTCATATACTCATAGTCTAACATAAGAAAAAATGCTAGTACATTTAAAAACTTGTACTGCATGTGAATCATTTATAACTACTGTATTGTACGTATCAATTATAGGTAGCTAAGAAGAGTAGTTTAATATTAAATGTCTAATTCCTCCTTTAATATTAGATAGGTGTCATGTGTTGGTGTATAATTCAAAGAGAAATAATATATTGTTTCTTTTTTCCTCTCTTAATAACCAGTTTCTGTTATAACAAATTTGAGTCTAGATAATGTTTTCTTCAACATAAAATTGTTGTTAAGAGTAGTACAAGCTATGTGATCTTGATCAAGTAACAAAGATTGTGACTTTCAATGTTATCCAGGGATAATGTCAGGGCTTGGATAGAAGAATGTAGCTGTAGGAGCAGTTTTTATACACAGATAAACCAAATTGTGGGCATTAAGAAAAAAAGCAAAATGTTGGCACTTGATACTTTGCTCTTCGGTCTTATGAAATGTGCCCCTGCCCACGCTGAATAAATGGCCTCCTTAGGCTGTATAATGATAATGTTCTAAACCCTGCAAAGACTTTGCAGATGTGACTTAATTAAGGACCTTGATATGAGGAGATTTGCCTGGATCTTGGTGGGGAGGGCAGCAGCAAATGCAATGAAAATTTCAGAGAAAGCAGTGTGATAGTAGAGGCGTAGATGGGATGATGGGGCCACAAGCCAGCCAGCCACCAGGGGCAGGAAGAGGCAAGGACCTGGTTCTCCTGTAGAGCCTCTGGGACCCCTCTCAACACCTGAATTTCTGCCCTTTGGCCAAATTTCAGACCTCTGAATGCAATGAATCTTTTGTAAATAAAGGTGCATTTAGCTACAATTCTTATTTTCCGAATGTGTAGTGACTTCATGACCACCTTTGGGACTCCCTGTAGAATGAGTGTTCAGATAAGCTGAGCAGAGGAGCTTGGCTTTATTGACAGAAAAGGGCTTCAGAACAAAACAAAAAGAGGATTGATTGGTTATTTCAAAGTTACTTTCCTTATAAAAGTTAAAGCATGGTGGACTTCTGTTTGGGGATTGGCTTTTATCTCTCTTCCACTCCTGATTTCTTGGAAAATCAGTTAGCATAGTTTTAGCTTGGTGGTGTGCAACTTTAGCATGAGTAAAGTACCATTTTGGTTTGTATATTGGGCCTAGTTCAGGAGCTCAGTCCAAGCCAGTGGCCTCCTGTAAATTTTATTTAATAGAGGGCTGTGGTAGTTTCCTGTAACTACTGAAGTAAATTGCCACACGCTGATTACTTTCATAATTAAAATCATATGGAATAAACAGTTTTATAATTCTTTTCATTTGGCAACTCATTTTTTCAAAAACCTTTTAAAAATAAATATTATATAAAGTAACACATGCTTATTATAGAAAGTTTAAAATGGACAAATAAAAAGGCAAAAATAAAAATCATTCATGACTCCACTGTTTTAATATTGATATTTTGGTGGCTCTTGATCTGTGTGTGCAGCTTGAATCCAGTTCTGTTGAATAATGGCTGTCTTGAGGTCAAATGACATTTTCATATCTAACTTATATTTTTTCCCTAATTTTTAATGTCTGTCAGTTCAGTCTTTTTGTCATTTTTTTTTTTTAACTTTATTGTAAAGCACCAGAGTTATTAAGTGTTGAGATAGGGGAAGTCAGTAAAGGTTATGTTAGGTTTGGAAAACTAGATGAAATTAGTGACTTTATGCTTCCTATTATTAGAAGGGTTATAAAAGATTTTAAAAACGGGGCAGCCATCAACCAAAGTCAAAAGAGAAACACAGATGTAAAGCATCTGTTAAAACATTACTTTTAAACAAATGTGTTAGTCAGTGGGTATTGAAAAATTAATCCATGCTCACAAGTTTAATTTTAATCTTAAATATTTATAACTTCTGAAATGTTGCATGATCAGTATGTTCATAAATTTATCAAACATTATATACACTTATATATAAGCAGTTATTGAATACCTGTTGTCTTATATAATCCTTGCAGCAGTCTATGAAAAAGATATTATCATTCCTATTTCAGAAATAGGAGAACATGGTGAGAGTGATTCTTTGTTTTATGTTCTTAGAGCTTTTAAATTGCAGAGCCAGAATTTAAACTAGATCGATGTAAGTCCAGAACTCCAGACTAACTTCTGTTTTCAGCCTTGTTCCTGTACCTGTACTAGATTTCCTTGAACCTCAAACAGCTCCTGATCTACCCATTATAGGATCTTTATAGATCCCCATAAAGAGATCATTTTTGTGAAATAGTAAAATAAATGTGGGGTCATTTATACATTCCAGACCCAGGTGATCTAAACGTTTAAAGATGGTGACTGATCCGTCTGCTGCAGGTGCTGGGTATGGTGAGAGAAGTGTGCACACTCGGTGAGGGGTGAGGTGTACTGATGAGGAGCTGTGCCTTCTGCCCAGGCGCTGAGAGTGTGGGTGGCCTCCCAGAGCAGATGATGTCTGTGTTGGGTTTTGAAGGACGAATATAAATTTGCTAAGTGGAAAATCGGGCGTGGGTGGCATTCTAGACTGAGTGAACAGCCAAGACCAAAAGATTATATTATAAATTTCTTTTTTTTTTTGAGACAGAGCCTCAAGATGTCACCCTGGGTAGAGTGCTGTGGCTTCGCAGCTCACAGCAACCTCCAATTCCTGGGCTCAAGCGAGTCTTTTGCCTCTGCCTCCCAAGTAGCTGGGACTACAGGCGCCTGCCACAATGCCTAGCTGTTTTGTTTTGTTTTGTTTTGGTTGCAGCTGTCATTGTTGTTTGGCGGGCCCGGGCTGGATTCGAACCCGCCAGCTCAGGTGTACGTGGCTGGCACCTTAGCCTGTTGAGCCACAGGCGCCGAGCCTATATTATAAATTTCTTTGCGGAACAGATTATTCGGTAATGCTAGGGTAGAGTGTGAGGTGCTTGGGGGCAGGGAGCACAGGCTGCAAGAAAGGCAGGTCGGAGCACAGGCAATCCTGTAGGCTTTGGTTGGTGGCATTTTTCAGGGGTTCAGTAGGGAAGCAGAATAGGACAAATTTGTGTATTAGAAAGATAAACCTGCAGCAGTGTGGAGGATAATTGAAGGGGGAGGAGATTTGGCATGGATTCTTTAATGTTTGAGATGGTACAGTTGAAAATGGGACCAGAATTTTAAACTGCAGCAGCAGAACTGGAGAGAAGAAAAATGCAATGGAAGTTGAGGAGACAGAGTCTGAGGATTCATGAACTTGAGTGGGGATTATCGGTCTTGGAGGGGAGAACTACTCTCTCCAGCATTTGAGATTGGACTTTTTTTTGGAGGAAAAAAACAAGATAAGCTGAGAATAAAGAGGTTTGTACATTTTGAGTTTGAAATATGGGTAGGATGTTTCTCTTGTTAAGAGAAGCAAAGGTTGGATATAGTGCACTGGAGAGCAAGAGAAATGCACCAAGGCATTAAAACACCAGTATCAGTACTGAGTAATAAAAGGGGTTATTTAATAAGGAATGAATTAAAATCATTTTAGGATGGGTTGTGCAAAGTGAAGAAGGTGGAACCTTAGAGGAAACCAGTATCTGACAAAGGAATGGTAAGCCAGCAGAGGAGATCTAGCAGAAACGGTTAGCTCGAGAGAACCAGCAGTCTGAGATGAGGAAAACCAGAGGGGTAGTGTTGACTGTGTCAGATGTTATACGTGAGTCCTGCTAGATGAGGACCAAGAAGCATCTTTTGATACCATGACCCTCACTAAGGAAGTAGAACTGAAGTAAAATTATAGTTGAAGAAGGGATGAAGGGAATGAGAGCGAGAAAGGAAGTGTAAACAACCAGTGTGACCTAGTTTTTTTGGCCAGGAAAGAAAAGAAAAATTCAACAACGAAATGTATTAAAAAATGACTAAAGTGTGACTGGATGACTACAAGTGTGAAAAAATAACTAAAGTGTGTTTTTCAGCTGGTAAGTAGGAGCCAGTAGAGAGAAGATGAAGATGGAGGAAAGAAAAGAATCAGTTGTTTAGAACCAAGTTCCAGGGAAGTTGGGAAGAAAATGGGTCAGAGATATACAGGGTGGACATACGGTTCGTGTGCAATTTAAAATAGTAAACGAATTTAAATTGCATACAAACTATATGTCCACCCTGTATATACTGGGGGTTGGATGCCTCATCTTCTGGAGACTTAAAGAAAGAAATAAGTGAGCATGGGAATAACTACAGCTAAGATTTGAGCTATAGGGCAACAAATATTTACTTGGAGCTACAGGAGTGATTAGGTAGGATGACAAAATACTAGAATAGCTGCTGAAGGAAGAATGAAAGCAAGTGAAAGATTCCCTGCCAGATAGTGTTAGAGCCCGTCTGAAGCTGAAGCCAAGAACTGGAAACCGTATCAGTCTGCATGGGTAGATGCTGGCTTTGATTTGAAAGTAAGCATATTTCTTTTCCTTTCCTTTTTTTTCCCCTAGATTTATTTGCTTAGTAAAAACTATTTCTTCTTTTGCAATACTTGGAAATCTCCCTGCCAGCTTAAGCTTGTTTAGTTTAGCCATAACTTTTTTTATGTAAAATACAAAAATGTGTATGAGTTATATGTAATACAGAAGCTGTAATAGAATCCAACCTCTGAGTACTATTTATGGAGTGTTTAGTACTTTCTAACATGGCAGTGATGACCAAGAAAATAGGACCTATGACATGTTAGTGGCTGACGTTTTAGCCTTCTGTGTGAGTATATATGTGTGAATTGCATATAAATAGTTTGGATAACAGCATTTCTTCCCCCTCATCTCTCACTTCAGGTTACATTTTTAAAAATTTAAAAGTATTTTTGGTATTTTTTTTTTTTTTAATTTGAAAAAACATGCTAGGATTTAGCTTTTTTTTTTGCAGTTTCTGGCCAGGGCTGGGTTTGAACCCGCCCCCGGCATATGGGGCCAGCGCCCTACTCCTTTGAGCCACAGGTGCTGCCCCACATTTTTGGTATTTTTGAAACCATATATTCATATCCTTCTGAGAACATGTCTATAAAGTAAGACCTGTTCTACTTTCTCAGACCCTTTACAAATTTTAATGTTTTTATAGAAAACTCAAATTATTTAGAAAATTTTAAAAAAAATGTTCTAACCAATATGAATTGTAATAGGTACTCAAATTGTTGATATAGTAAGTATAATATCAATAGCTCAAAAAGTGCTGCGCTTTGGCTTTCTGACTGAATTTGTATCTCCAAAGGTAAAATGATAATTTACCAATAAGTCATTCCTCAACTTAAAGTAAGATGTATTAGAAAAGGTTATGTAATATTGAGCTGGGTATGAATTAACATTTATTTTATGTTTTTTTCTAGGAAACATACAATAAAAAATAAAATATAAACAATAAAATATAAATAAGTTTAGAACTAAAGAAAATGATAAATTGCGGCTCACCCAGTGCGGGCACAGCATTCTATCCAGGGTGACAGCTTGAGGCTCCTTCTCAAAATAAATAAATAATTAACTAAGGTAATCCTTCTGGGGGTCAAATTCTCTGTAAGGACAGAACCCAGACCGTGGAAGGGATTCACTGTCTGGACAACAGTTATCCAAGTACCACTACTAGAACACAAAGGAAATGAAAATGGGACACGGGGTTTTTATAACATATTTGCTTGCAAATGTGATAAGTGTATGCCCGATACACTACTGATTGTCTGCCTGCTGCTGTTACCTCTTACTATGGTAAACATAACAGTGAAGGGCTACATGGGGTTTTCTAATCACTTTTGCAACAAATATCCTACTCTGTGTTCTGAAAACACCTGCTATATGCCAAGCACTATTCTGAACACCAGGGAGATGACTGATAGTGAAAAAAAAGAATAAGGCATTTGAAGTCCACTTTACTCCTGGAACAGGAAAGAAAGTGTGATAGCAATAGATTATCCAGAATTGCAGAATATATTTAGGCACCAAGCAGTCAATGGAATGGCCAAATAGGCATGGATGGTATGTGTATGGATGTGATATTTGGAGAGCTTGGCATAAGTCCTGGAACTTAAATTTTAAATTTTGTGCTGGTTGTTGTGGTTGCTGTCATGCCAACTGTGGGAAAGGGTGGGGACTCACATCAGAATGCCTGGTGTCTAACAGGTATGACCAAAAATACAGCACTTGAAGGAGGTTAGGAAATCAGTTCAAGCAGAGTTAAGAAGAATTCAGTGTTGTGGAAGTCAAAAATGTAAAGATTGAGGGGAGGGAGAGTAATCGGTTGGACCACACCTACAGTGCATCTTACAAAGGTACACGTGAAATTTACTAGGTGTAGAATATAAATATCTGAACACAATAATTAAGAAAATGCCGTGAGGCTCGGCGCCTGTGGCTCAGCAGGCTAAGATGCCAGCCACGTACACCTGAGCTGGCGGGTTCGAATCCAGCCCAGACCTACCAAACAACAATGACGGCTGCAACCAAAATATGGCCAGGCGTTGTGGCAGGCGCCTGTAGTACCAGCTACTTGGGAGGCAGAGGCATGAGACTCGCTTGAGCCCAGGAATTGGAGGTTGCTGTGAGCTGTGATGCCACAGCACTCTATCCAGGGTGACAGCTTGAGGCTCTGTCTCAAAAAA
>CAUYON010044093.1:0-19428 GCA_963573935.1 Arctocebus calabarensis
GAGAGATGTCCAATGGCGTTCTGCAGTCTTTCCGTTGTTGCTGAGATTCAGAAAATTGAGAGTGAAAAGAGCTCTAGTGAGCATGTACTTAGCACTATTATTCAAGGGAAGGATATCCTCTCCCCCTCTCTGTTTATCTAACATATCTTTCAATGATTTATGATGTTGCTCAATAATGGCTTGTCCTTGAGGATTGTAAGGAATACCATGAGATAATTGAATATTCCAAAAAGATAGGAAGGTATTTAATTTTTGAGTAGAATAAGAAAGTGCATTATCAGTTTTAATAGATTTAGGGAGACCCATAATATTAAAGCATTCTAACAAATGTTGAATGACATGGTGAGTCCTTTCTCCCAGTAAGGCAGTAGCCCAAGAGAAGTGAGAAAAAGTATATATTGAATGATGAATATGTTTCAGTCTACCAAAGGATGAGACAGTGGTCCATATGCCATATCTGATTTGCTGCTTCTCCTCTAGGATTGGTTTCCTCTGGAAAGGGAGGTAAGTGTATCTTTGAACAAGAAGGGCAGTTAGAAAGAATCTGCTGAGACTGAGTTCTTATAAGTTGAAATTTCTTACGGAGCATTTTTGCATTAGCGTATGTGTAAGAGTGAAAGGTAGAAGCTTTTTGAACTGTGCCAATAAGGGTCCGATCTATCTTTGCATTCAATGAGGTCATATGGTGTGTGCTCTGATGTGAGTTATGTTGATAGGGTGAGTACGATGACTTATAAGTGCCTGAATAGATCGAAAGAGAGAAGAAATTTCATCAGTGGAAGTGATGGTTGCTGTTTCTATCTTTCTAATAGCTATGCAGGCATACCGAGAGTCCATAACCAGATTTATTGCACAAGGAAAGTCTTGAAGTAAAATAAAAATAGCATATATTTCAATTTTTTGAACCGAGGTATAAGGACTTTGAACAACTTTGAAAGTATTACCATCTGTATATCCAACTTTACTATGCTTGCTGGCATCTGTGTAAAAGATAACAGCATTCGATATTGGAGAGTCTCTTGTGGCAGAACCTTCCACTGGTAACGCTTGTGAGGCTTCTGCTGATTATAGACAGGAACAGAAAAGGCAAAACATGGTCAGTCTTCAGGATGCAGGCATATGGTAAAAAAACAATCCTTTAAGTCAAATAACATATAATGCCAATTGGAAGGAAACATGGGGGGTAACGGAAGTCCTAATTGTAGGGGTCCTGTGGGTATAATAATTTTATTAACTTTGCGAAGGTCAGTAAGCATTTCCAATTGCCTGATTTCTTTCTGGTCACAAAGACAGGTGAATTCCAAGAGCTGGTGGACAGCTCGATATGCCCTTGCTCCAATTGTTCCTGTACTAATAATTGTAAAGCATCCAGTTGTTCCTCAGTTAAAGGCTACTGCTCCACCCACAGTGGATTATTGCTCTTCTAGGATAACCTGAGAGCATATTTCAGGGCAGTGGCCTCTATGCTAAATTTGACATTTGCAAGGAATTAACATGAGGGGATGGTATGGTTATCACAGCATTCCATTGCTGGAGCAAATCATGACCCCATAAATTAATAGCAAATGTCAGCTATATATGGTCGGATTTGAGCATTCTGCTTATCTGGCCCCAAGCCAGTCAAAGGCAAAATACTCTGAAAGACTGAATCTAGAGTTCCGATGCCAACAAAAGTAATATCAACAACTTGTTTGGGCCATTCCTTAGGCCACTGATTTAGAGCCATAACCAAGACATCAGTACCTGTGTCTAACAGGCCAGTAAAGGTTTTATCCTTCAGCGTAAGAGTCAATTGAGGCCTACTATTATCTACAGCTGTTTGCCAGAAAATATGGCTCGTGTTACCAGGTTCACCACTATGTTTTTCTCCAGTGCCTTGTAACTTAATGCGGCAAGAGTAGCAATTGAACAATCTTCTGTCCAGTCAAAATTTGAGTTGGTTGGTTTCCCGAGATCATGATCTGTATTTCTCCTAAGTAATTACCATCAATAACACCTGTGTGGATGAACATTACCTGCGATGCTAATTCACTTCTCCCAAGCAATAAACCAACAGTACTTGGGGGCAGAGGACCACACACTCCTGTTTTCAATTCTTTTGCTCCCATGCTGGGAAGCAAAAGGACATTATCATCTGCCGGTAAGTCCAGAGCAACACTGCCTGGGGTGGCGCGTATAAAAGAGACTGAACAGAGCAAAAGTTTCTGGTTAATGAGTACCTTCTCTAACTCATATTCTTTGCCTGCGGCCCGGGCTGGGCCCACCTACTAGTTTTCCTGTGGTAAAGGTATTCCTTTTTTATCGAACTGAGAGCGGCACTCACTTGCCCAATGGGGTGCTTTCTTATACCTGGGACACAAACCAGGGGGTTTCCATCTGCTATTAGTCTTTTGTTCATTATTTTTTCTACAGATCTCTTTCCAACACTCTTCTCCTATGTCCCAATTTTCCACAGTTATGACATTTAGGACCATATGAACCGATTCCTTCTTTCAAAGCAGCAGCAAGCAAATTAGCCTTGTGGAATTCCGTTCCTATATCAGCACATGTCCGTATATACTCCTCTAATGGAGCATTTTGTGCTCTCAAAGGTCACAAGGCCTTTTGACACTGAGAGTTAGCATTCTCAAATGCCAAAGTTTGGAATAGGATGTCTCTGAGCTCCAGCTGAGCAACTGCCTTATCAACTGAAGTTTTTAGTTGGGCTAGAAAGTCCATATACGGTTCATTCCCTGACTGCATTATCTTAATAAAAGATTTAGAAATATCTCCAGGAGCCTGAACCTTTTCCCAGGCCCTAAGACAACATAGCCTTGTCTGGATTACGGCTATGTCATTATACTGGAGTTGATTGGAAATCCCCAACCACTGACCAGACCCAGGGAGCTGTTCTGATAATATTGCGACTCCTCTCTGCTGGTTTTGGTGACTCATCAGGTCAGCCTCCTCCTTCCACCAGGTTTTAAACTGTAAATACTGTCCAGACTCGAAAACAGTTCTGGCTATCATGTCCCAGTCATAAGGAATGAGCCGCTGCTCTTGTGCAAGCCTCTGTAACAGAGCTCTAGAAAACGGGGATTGCTTACCATACTGTGCTATGGCCTGTTTCAAATCTTTCAGAACCACAAAGGCGATCATATGGTGATCAAAACATTGGCCCCCTTGAGGGTGTTGCAGATCAGGAGGAATATCAGTGACCGTAACTGGAAAAAGCCCCAAAGTATCTTCCCACCTAAAGTCACCAGTGTTATGCCCTTCTAACACAGCTTTCATAACAGAAGTTACAGGTGGTTCATCTACATAGGGAGACACTGAGGGAAATATTGGCTGCTCTAAGTCAGCATTTCTGACAGTGAGATTATTTACCTGGTCTTCCAATTGTTTAATCTGAGCAGCCATAAGGGCCATAGAGGTAATTCCTTGCTTATTTGTGTCTCTCTCATATGCTCGTGATTCCCAGTTCTCCTCAGGTCCAGCTTTCCACTGAACCTCACTATTCTCAGTTTTTAATTCTTGCAGCTCCCCCAAAAGGAAGTTACCCATTGTTTTCTCTATATGCCTTTATTAAAGGCCTCACTTATTTTTGAGTGATGTTCCCTTGATTCTAGATTGGCCAAAGGTCCCACTTCCTCCCACCATTTCCCAAAGGTGTCACTTAACTTCTTGAGTGTCACTTTCCCCTTTGGTCCACGTCCCGGGTGTCCTCTTGTGTCCTGCTGGATCCTGCCGACTGCGCCAGATGTCAGATCCTCTCTGGCCCTGGTCTCAATCACAGCAGAAAGGAACCAGGCGAGACGCAGATTAGAAGTCCAAGCTTGTAGGAGGTGGGCTAACCTTGATTGCAGGGTAGCCCGGCAGTAGCCTTTTATTGAGACAGCACAAGACAGGTGAGGGAGTATTAGACAATGGCTACGTGCCCAAGGCTGACCATAAGCTCAGGTTCTCTCTCAAATTGGCCGAGGGGCCGCCCCCCAGCTGCAAATCATCTTGCTCAGAGGTCGTGTGGCTCTTGGCGTCCTCTACAAGATGGCTTCTAAGCTGGACCCTGTAAGAGTTAACTAGGTTATAAGGGGGTATGGAGCAGGAGAGATGGTTAGCAGAAAACTACATAAAGTCTAGCGTTATAGGTTGAAAAGTGTGAGAGTTGTTGGGAGACGAAGAAGGCCAGGATTGAAACTGGAAAGCTTTGTCTTACCTGGTAGAAAACTGGGATTTTGTTCTGGATGTTAAGCGCTGGAGTAACAAGTCTGCTGTGTGAAGAGTACATGGGAGTGGGGACAGAGTGTGTCTGTCCTGATGAGAGAGGATTAGTGTTGGAATTCTGGGATCATGTTACCTCTTCTTGGCCGTAATATCTTCAAGGCCATCTGTCTCCCATGGTCCTAAGTAATTAGGAAATTACTCACCAAGTGTCTTCTGAATCTCTGAGTCAATTTTCCAGTTACCTTGATATGAAGGGTGGGTAGCAGGGGATGTAGGTGTGCTGTAGGACTGGAGTGACATCAAGTGGTGGCTTCTTATTTCAACTATACAACCATTGGAGGAAAGGCTATTACCTCAAGTGGTGGTTCCTTATTACAGTTATCCAACCACTGGGGGGAAGGTAATTATGTCAAGTGGTGGTTCCTTATTACAGTTATCTAGTCATTGGGGGAAGGCAATTATGTCAAGTGGTGGTTCCTTATTACAGCTATCTAACCCCTAGGGGGAAGACAATTATGTCAAGTGGTGGTTCTTTATTACAGCTATCTAACCATTGAGGGGAAGGCAATTATGTCAAGTGGTGGTTCTAACCATTAGGGGGGAGGTGATTATGTCAAGTGGCGGTTCCTTATTACAGCTATCTAACCGTTGGGGGTGAAGGCAATTATGTCAAGTGGTGGTTCCTTATTACAGCTATCGAACCATTGGGGGGGAGGCAATTATGTCAAGTGGTGGCTTCTTATTACAGCTATCCAACCATTGGGGGGAAGGCTATTACCTCAAGTGGTGGTTTCTTAATAGAGCTATTGAACCATTGGGGGGAAGGCAATTATGTCAAGTGGAGGTTCCTTATAACAGCTATCTAACCATTGAGGGGAAGGTGATTATGTCAAGTGCTGGTTCCTTATTACACCTATCTAACCTTTGTGGGGAAGGTGATTATGTCAAGTGATGGTTTCTTATTACAGCTATTTAATCATTGGGGGGAAGGCTATTACATCAAGTGGTGGTTCCTTATTACAGCTATCCAATCATTGTAGGGAAGGCAATTATGTCAAGTGGTGGTTTCTTAATACGACTATCTAACCATTGGGTGAAGGTAATTATGTCAAGTGGTGGTTCCTTATTACAGCTATCTAACCGTTGGAGAGAGGCTATTACAGCAAGTAGTGGTTCCTTATTATAGCTATCTAACCACGGGGGGGAAGGCTATTATGTCAAGTGGTGGTTCCTTATTCCAGCTAACTAACCATTGGGGGGAAGGCTATTACCTCAAGTTGTGGTTCCTTATTACAGCTATCTAATCATTACAGAGAAGGCGATTATGTCAAGTGGTGGTTCCTTATTACAGCTATCTAACTGTTGGGGGGAAGGCAATTACAGCAAGTGGTGGTTTCTTATTATAGCTATCTAACCAGTGGGGTAAGGTTATTACATCAAGTTGTGGTTCCTTATTACAGCTATCTAACCATTGGGAGGAAGGCTAATGTGCCACATATATGTGAGACAAATAAGAACTACTGAACCTCCACTCTGTGCAAATCCCAGTGCCATGGGCATGAACATTCATTATATCTACAAGGTGGCAGCAGAGTTGACCTTCTTAGTGTTAGGCAGTCCCAATGTCCCAGTCAACATAAAACGGGAAACAACCACTTGCGGAAGTGATCCTATCTAAAAGATGAGTTATTTATATTTTCTCCCAGCCTAAAAGTAATAGATGATAAAAGAGGGTTAATACCTGAGGTCAGTACTGGCTTGGGATCTATTGTGTGGTGGTTGTCATCCGATTGTTCATCTGGGAAGGGAGGGCCCACCACTGGTGGGGCTCACTCACACAGCTAGTATTTTGGTCTGGTCATTGCTTCTCCTCTTGTGGGCCTCTGTACAAGCTCAGAGCTCTGTGGCCCTCTGCAATCCATGAGAAAGCCAGGAGAGGGGCAGTGTCTTTTCACTGCCTAGGAAGCACACGGCAGCACTTCCACCCCAGATTCATTAGAATTGAGTCTGTGAGTCTGATTCAACTTAAGGGAAGAGGGGAAGTATGCTCCACTTTCTGAAGAGAGGATTTGGTATGAGACTTTAAACCATGATAAAGTGAACTTAAATAATTTATTTAAAATCCTTGTGCTCCAGTTTCCTCATCAGTAAAATAGCAATAAAATTAGTATCTGCCTAATGGAGTTGCAAGAATAAAATGAATTAGAATAGAGACTATAAAATAGTGCCGGATATATGGTGTGTGCTCAAAAAGTATTAGCAATCATTATACTGATACTATGGTATTGTATTTTGTTGTGTAAAATGCACTCCCATGTGTAATGTGCACCATGTTTTGGGCCCAAACTTTTAGGAAAAACTTTCTCAAGAAAGTGACTAGCTCTCATCTGGGAGAGACACATCTGGGGAGGGCTAGTGCTCCCCTGGTAAACATGCAGAGCACACCATCCTTCTGCGACCATCTGCTCTGTTAAAACTGTCCCTTCCCTTTCTTCCAGAGCCCTTCCCTTCTCATCACATCTGGGGCCATAGCTGAGATGGATACATGCATGGCTGGTGGGGTGGGAGTTTTAGTGGCTGCTTGACCTGTGGGAAGCCAGATAGGTCCCTGGGTCCCACACACGGCTCCTGGTCCCCTCCACATGGCCTATTTTGCCAGCACCCCCACTACAGCCTCCCTGATTGTGGTGCTCCCACCAGTTTCTGGATCACCCCGCAGTGGACTCTCATGCACCCAGCAGGGCAAGGCAGGAGAGCACGGCAGCCCCAAGAGGCCCACTGGGTCCCTCTGCTCCTGAGCCTTACTACCCATGTATAATGTACATCCTTATTCTTCCTTCAAAAACTGGGGCCAAAAGTATGCATTATACACAGCAAAATATGGTAAATATATTCTGGATCTCATTGGCATGCAATGGCACTCATGCAGAGGTGAGAACAGATGCTGGTGTCAGTCATGGGTACACCATAAATTGATCATTTCTATACCCAACAGCACTATCACCACACCCTCCTGTTGGGCTCTGATGATTCTGGATACTGTTTTGCCTGGGCTGGGGATCCAGGACAGGCAGCATGTATTCTTCTTTGTTACTAAGCCTCGTTTTCTTTTCACCAAAGAAGTGGACTGGAAAAGTGCCAGCCAGGCTATATGACTTCTTTGTTCGGCATCAGGGAGATGAGAAAGACTCGGGGGTCCTGCTATAGTCAGAGGTATGAATCTCCACCTGAGCCATTAGGAGACATCCAGGAACCCTTGACTAGGTCCTCTCAGGTTCTTAGTGTGGCTTCACTGAACAAAGGTTTCTCCAGGACTTTGTCCTGAATTCATTTTAGAAAGTGATGTCTCTGACCCAGGGCCAGAAATCACTTCAGAATCACCCACTTCAATTTCACCTCTGAGAATGAACAAATATTACAAGAATGTTCAAGAGTCTAGCTACCAAATAGTCCATCAACATATTATCCTAGATTAATCAAACAATTATTTATTAGGTGCCTACTACGAGTAAGCCACAGCATTTCCCAAATTGCAAGAAACTTTCCAACAGCCGGGGAATGAATAGAATGATAACTCTTGTATGATCTTAGAGATCCACTGCAGTCAACTAATCTGCTGCAGTCAAAACCCACAGTGATAATCCAAGAACACATGTCAGGAAGTCGAATGAGGAGAGAATTTTGAATTCCTCACTAAATACATTGAGTCCAAACCAGACACCAAAATCAATGCCCACTTCTCTCAGGAACAGGCCTCACACCAGCAAGCTTGCTTTCAAAAAGACAAGAGAAAATTTTTGATAGAGCATCAAAATATCTCAACTCCTGATATCTAATCAAATTAAATCTAAAAGTTCAGAACTTTGCTTTAGAACATACCCAGCAATGTACTAACTGGTGCCATGGAAAGCAAGACCGTTGGAAGCATAAATGTCACCCTTGGCTACACATGCCCTGGCAGCTGACCCTTCCGTAAAAGAAATGTCTCTTCTATTCAAAGGCATAATGTGAGATGAAGTAATTGGTAGATGTCACTACAAAATGTAAAAATTACTGTTTCTGGTCAGGTAACCATATTAATATGCAAGAAAGGGGAAAAGAAACTTCATGATTTCTCAATGCATTATACTTTCACCCAACTTAATAGAAGACTCAGCTTTAGGTTAAATGTTTGGATGTTTCAAGTACTCTATTATTTAGGGAGGTTTGAGGAGATCTGAACAGAGTGTTACCAAGTTATAGCACATAATTTTATAGGCAAAATTTACCTTTCAAACTGGATTTTGAGCCATCTGATTTCCCCTTGTGTTTGTCCATATGAAAGAATCCCATACAAGGAACCAGGCAGAGAAACAAAGATAAGGGCTAGTCTTTTCCTTGCACAAAAGTCCGCACAAGAAAAGGTGATGGCTGTCAGCACCGTGCACAGAGGCGTGACTGCGAACCTCAGGGACTTCTTTTCTTCTTAGAAAATGGCCTCACGTTTGTCTAGGACATTAAGTGAACTATTGTTAATGTAAGTAAAAAGATCATTACTCTCTGCAACAGTGAATGCCATTGAGTTAAATCAACAGTCTGAATTCTTTTTCCTCAAAGGGCCCAAATTGACCTCTAATCTCTTTCTCAACTCTATATCCCCTCTCATCTCTTAAAAAAATGTTTCCTATTAAACAAGAAACTGTCATCTAAATAAAATAAATGGAGAGGAAGGACCTGGGGGTTGGGGACAGGGGTGCAGAGTGGGGCTGTTTCAGAAGAGAAGGGGAGGTGTAAGACATGGGTGCTTATTACAGAGTTGGAGGACTCTTTTTTAGCAAAGATCAAATTAGATCCAAGCATTCATCCCAATTCACTGGAACATGCAAAATCAGTTCCCAGGTTAAAGAAGAGAGATTTTAAAAAATTAACCTTCTTCCTCTGAAAATATGAAATGACTCTGGCCAGTAGGGAAAAAGTAGCAGCAAAACAGAGTACCTCTTTTTGTGAGAAGCTAAGCAGCTGGAATAAAACTATTTCCTATTTTAGATGCAATCTGTGATAGCTGAACAACCTTCTTACTTTGACTCACAGAAAAGCCACAGCAGCCAGGCACAGGGGCTCACACCTGTAATCCCAGCACTGGGAGGCTGAGGCAGGTGCATTGCCTGAGCTCACAATGTTGGAGACCAGCCTGAGCCAGAGCAAGACCCTGTCTCTAAAAATAGCTGGGCGTTGTGGGAGTGCCTGTAGTCTCAGCTACTCAAGAGGCTGGGGCTTGAGTCCAAGAGCTGGAGGTTGCTGTGAGCTATGATACCACAGCACTCTACTGAGGGTGACAAAGTGTGACTCTGTCAAAAAAAAAAAAATGAAAGAAAGAAAGAAAAGAAAAAAGAAAAAAAAAGAGCCAAAGAGTGCTAGGATTATGGATGTGAACCACTGCACCCAGGTGTCTTTTCTGTTTTAAAATGATGCTGCAGTTGGCAGTATTACTTATACGCTTTGGAGATTGAAAAGCACAGTACTTTCCAGAGGCTTCTTATACTGGATACCAATTCAAACTAACCTCAAGTGACAAGATATTCAATATTATAAAATACAATTCCCATTTGGAACTCTGACTCTACACCAGGAAATAACCTGAAGTCTGCCTCAGTTTAACCCCAGGACTTTTAAACACCATTTATCTATAGGTCTCAATCAAGCTACCAGTGGCCTTGTTGCCCTTGTGACACAAATTTCATATGGAACCCCAACTTCTGAGTTTACTGAGGGGATTTTCCATTCCTCTATTATCCCATTTCTCTTTTATTCTGATAAAAAGGTAATCTGAAGGCAAGAAAGATAATTCTTATTCTAGCCTAGAGCAGGTGGAAGCTGGACTGGAAGTGGCCCCAAACAGCATGGGGCCTAGGGAGGGTAGCAAGCTTCTGCAGAACAGCTTCCTTTAGGGTGACTCAATCTGATCACATAACACAATCCACTACAGGCCAAACATCTAATACATGTTAAGGACTAAGGAGAAGGCTATACATAGAAAAGCTGGCACTACCCTCATGGCGTTCTGAGAGCTTCAGCTCACAGAACTCTTAGGAGATACTTGTCTATCTTGCTAGGTCAGAGTACAACCTAACTGACCTCATCTACAAAGAATAGCTCAGGTGTAGGACCTCCAGGGGAATATCCTTTGAGGGCAACGGCACAGCCTAGGCAAGTATCTGTGAGCAAGGAGTGGTGGAATCCAGAGGAAGTAGGGCTTCGGTTAGTTAGGAAATTTCAACGAGGAGTTGGAGGAAACCATGAACTCCATTAGTTTGAACATATTATACATATTCTAAGACCAGCTGTCCTTTTCAATCTCCACCTAGAAGGAGAAGAAGGTGGTTTGGGGCACCAGATCTATCCAACTAGTGTTTACTGAACACTTATTCTACACCAAGGACAGCAAATATGGATACAGAAGTCAACAAGACCAGAAGTTCACAGACTTCCAGGTCTAATGCACAGCAGGTTGTTTACTGAGTTGGAACTAGTGGAAATTAAACAATAAGAGCTTTTAGTTGACTGTGAAGGAGTGAATAATTCATATGACAGTTGTCTGGATGTCCGTGAGAAGATTTCCAACTCTTTGTCTCTTAGATTCAAAGTAAAGGAAACAAGTTTGGATAAAGATGATGTCCTCAACCAAGGTGCAGAGACAGGGAGAACAGGGCAGCCCTCCATAAGTTCCCCCAAGAGAACAGAGAGGAGCATCTGGGTTGGGTGAGGTAGCTATTACAAGAGGCTGTTTTGGAAGTTTCTAAAGTATGGGTCCTGAAGAGGTATCCTCAGGGGCAACCTGGTGGCCTGAGTAAGTGCCTGAGAAAACAAGTCCAACTGCTACCATGTTGAACCCAGACTCACATGGTTATGGGAATTCCTGGATGAGTGATGTATTAGGCAAGAGCAAGTCAAACTTGAGGAACTGTGAGGGCCTGGCAGGAACTAGAATGAAGGCCCAGTCCAGGCCTTTGGCTTTGTCTGTGACCAAATGAAATATGCTTCAGTTCCATGGCTATAGCCTGACCAACAAAAGACCTCTTTGACTTGTCTAGAGTTCACCTGGATCTACCTTGGGTGACAGCATGGTGGCTTTGTAGGAGCAATGAAAGTAACCAGAAGAAGTTCATCTGAGTCTCTACTCCAGGGGGAAGGCTGGAAAACTAGGAACTGCCTTTAGAGTCTAGTAAACACCTGGAAATTGAGAATTCTAACAGGGCATATAGTGGGGGAGATGGGAAGACTGGAGGTAGGAGGGCAGGAATAAAGGGGTTGAGTTTCCTATTATCTGACCATGTGAGAGATTTAGTGTTTTACTTAGAGTCTCCACTGGTAAATGTTACCTTCTGAGATTTAAAATGGTTTTATCTCCATGGTCATTTTCTACTTACTATTCTGGAGTTCTATGTATAGATCACCAATAAATATTTTAAATTGTTACCAATGTCTATTTGCTCTCCTCCAAACAAAAATTGATTAGCAAATTTACTCAAAATTAGGTATTTCCACCAATCCTTTCATTTTTGAATTGATGTTTTAAATAGTTAGGATACTTAGAAGAGACTTTAGCTGGAACTTCATGCAATGTTTTGCTTTTCTAGCTATTTATCCTTTAAATCTTTCAGATTAGGGATTAAAACAAAATAACCCTTCTCAAATCAAAATAGGGAGAAAGTAGGGGTTAGAGGACTTGAAGGATGAAAGATTTTTCTCTTTGCTCAGCTTTGGGGAATGAAGAAAATGATCTATCGAAGTACCAACAGACCTCAGTGCCCTGGGATACACACACGATGTGTTGTGCAGAGAGCAGGATGGTCCCTGTGCGCTTCGGTCAGGACAGAGCCCAGCAGTGCCTCAATCACATACATCCTTGGCTCAGGAAATCATGCATTCTGGCCAAAGAAAACGAAGGATCACACTGAAATCCTAGGGCCTAGGACAGACACCTCACTAGTGGAGAAGGGTTAGCAGGATAAGCAAAGGAAGCTATATGAATTCAAGTGAGACAAGAGGAGGAAATTGGTTACCCACAACAACCAGGCTGCACTGAAAGAAGACATTTCCCCTTCCAGGAGATTACAGGAAGCTGACCCAGACCTCTGCCACAGCAGGAATAGGCAGGGGAAGGAGTGGGGAGGCTGATAAAGAGGGTGGCTGGAACACTGGTTCAGCCCATCTCAATCCAACTGACCTAGAGTGGGAGGAGAACTGGGGAAGTATGTGGCTCTGGGTGATGTGGGACCCTGCAGAGTTTGTTGTGAGTGAATGGGGAGTGGAGGGGACAGGCACAGTTGTTAAGGGTGGATGGTTTAGAAATCTCATTTTCACAAAATGACTGTTGTGTCTAGGAGTTCCACAAAGACCACACTGCCAAACAAGTTAAATTTAAAGAGGAGTCCTTTTATTGAACAGCCAGCCAGCGACTGCCTCAGTGGCCCAACATGGGGTTTCTGAGAACAGCCCTGAGTCTTTAAGGGGTTTCGGATTTTAAAGCTTTGTCTGCATCCTGGTTGACATATAGGCTGTCCAGGTACATCTGGATAGGGTAGCAAGCAAGCATTGTACAGATGCACAATTTTGCAGTTAGTTAGTCATATGTCATATGCCTTTTAATATTTTCCCCGCATACATCTTAGTTTCAGTATTTTCCCTACCTGGTATTGTTTAAAAGTCAGTCCAGGAACAGTTGGTACCTCCTTGTCTGTTTCCCAGGGAGTTAGCCAGGAAAGAAACTTGGAGTGAACTAGAAGCAAAAAATTAATTAATACTTTCTCTTCTATCTTGGGAATGAACTAAACTTATTTCTTTCTTTCTTTTTCTTTTTTTTTTTTTAAAGCTTGCAGTCCAGAAATTTGCCAGGAGTTAACTGGTATTTTTCCATTATAGCCTAGGCCTGATACTTTTGTGCTTCAGCCTAGGCCCACTAGGCCTAACAGTCACTGCACGAAGGGCCAGTGCCAGGCAAGGTGGTCATGTTTGGTTTCAACAAAGTACTCTCAATTACCTACCAAGAAGATGAGGTTAATTGGGTAGGAACGTGTAGGAGGAAACTGTATTAGTGGAACATTTAACTGCATGTTTTAACATTTAACTGGATTCTGTATCAATGATATGTGTGTGTGTCTAATTCTCACAGCCTGATGAAATTAGAATTAGTTCTCTCATTTTACAGATAAGAAATCTTGAATTAAGTAATCTAGCCTGGTAACAGAATTTTTCAGGGGCATAGTAAGGTTTAGAAGAAATATCTTGAGTTTTATGCTTTTCCTCTTTTAAAATAATTCACCCTATTTATTCGATTTTCACACACACACAGAGTTGTCCATCTGTATCCAATGGTGCCACATTCATGGTTTCAATCAACAAATGATTGAAGATAATAGAGGAAAAATAATTAAAAAAATAACAATACCACAAAAGCTACAAATACAAAATAATACAATATAATAATTATTTGCATACATTTAACATCTTATTGTGTGTACGTAGTCCCCATTTTATACAGGGGACTTGACCATTTGTGGAAATTTGGAATCTGGGGGGAAGAGTCCTGGGACCAATTCCCCATTATACATTTAATTGTATGTTCATGTAAAAAGTAGAGTTGGCAGACATCAAACAAAATGGAAGCCGTACTTCCATTGGAACTTCAGTCACTTAGGATGTAGGTGTGGAGAAAAGATATTTTGGGTAGAATTTTTCTCAAAGAGCTACATGTTAAGCTTTCCTTGTGGGATAGCTGTCACTACTATAAAATAATCAACTACCTGATTCCCCTTTGTCATCTTCACACATCCCCCCCCACCACCACACGGTAATCTGTTTACAGTCCTGGATAAATCCTCATTTCCACCCTCACTCTGAATACTCAGAAAAGTAGAGAAAGGAGGCGGTTGCACTGTCAGCTACATTGTTTTGTTGATATTTGCTAATGGTCAAGACACACCATGGGCCATCATCATCATCTTGTGACCTGTGCAGGACCTTGCACTTCTGGGACTGTTCCAGCTGTGGGAGGTGATGTTGTCTGGGAAAACTCTAAGTTCTGGCTTATGGAAATGTGGCCAAACAGCTTTGTTGCCTGCTCCTGTCTACTCTGTATTTCTTCATTTGACGGAAGTGCTGCAATGTGTGAACCAAAATGGAAACTGCAATTTACTCTTTCCCACTGTAACATACTGATTTTTTTTCTATATTTGGCAGGGGTGGGGTTTTGCTTTGGGCCAGGTTAGAATACTCTCTTGATTAACGGAGATAATAATATGCATGCACAGCATGTAGGGCTGCTGCAAGGGATAAATGAATCAATAGATGCTGTAAAAACCAAAGAAGTGTTAGTTATTATCCTTATTACTGATGTTTTTGTCTCAAATGTGTGTGACTTTCTAAATGACTTTAGTTTTCATAGACTGTCAAAAGATAAGATGACCTGAAGAAAAATGAGCCCTAAAGCTCCATTTATTAAATCACTTTTTCATCCTGTACTTGTGAACATCACTGTTCTCCTTGTGTTTTTCAAAAAGTTGCTTACTTCAATCAGCAGAGACAACGATAGATGGGGGATGATTAAGATATCCTCATTGTAGTTGTTGGTTTTAAAACTTATTTATGAATATGTGAGAACATGCTCACTATAAAAAATTCAAAAAGTACAAGAGGATAGACAGTGAAAATTAAGTCCCTCTGTCCCTGGACCTTAGCCTTCAGTTTCTCTTCCCCATAGGCAATCCCTGGTGCCTGATTCCTGAGCGTATTTTACACATTGCTTATGATCCACTTATGCATCACATGTATCCATGCTATGCACACTTATGTTTAAAACAAATGATAGAATGGGGAGGTGAAGCAAGATGGTGGACTAGAGACATCTCTTTATTAGCCACACATGGGGAGACAGGGAAAAGAAGACTCCAGCCACCTCTGGCTGGGGGAAACTACCCAGAAACATCACTCCAGGGGCACATTGAAGCAGTAGGACAATCCAGGAGCCAACAAGGAAGTCTGAAGCTAAAAAGACCAGCACAGATGGCAAGTACTTGGGTATAGAAAGAGGCCAACTAACTGGCCTTCTCACAGAGGACTAGGGACAAGAAAGGGGTGTCCTGCCTTTTTGTGATTTTGGACTGAGCTGCTCACTGGAACTTCTTTGCAAGGACTTAAGTGAGCGAGTAAACTCAAACAGCATCCATTGGCCAGGATTGATACTGGGTTGGGTGGATCTCTCATCAGCTTGGCTATTAGTGGGCACTCTCATTGTGGGAAGGCCACATGGAAGGAACAGTTGTACAGTCCTAGTGATGGCCAGCTCTGGCACACCTGCTGAGCTTGGGAAGCCATCCGTGGGGTGAACTGAATGGCCCTCACTCCTCTGGGAAGGCCACTTTGTTGTCAAGGAACATTCACTGTTTGATGTGCCTTATAAGAAATTTGGCGAGAGCTTCAGGACCCCAATCACACAGGGAATAAATGGTGATGAAGCGACCAGGCCTTGACTGAGGGAAAATAGGTTGGCAACACAGGAACAGATCTCTGCAACTGGAGAGTGGCTTCTACCCTCATTATACAGCAAAACCACTATGTGTGCTCACCAGCTCCTAATACCACAGTGCCATCTAGTGTCCAGTCAATATATTGCAATATATATTTATACACACACCTTTTTTTCCCCATTTTTTGATCTTTTGTCAATTTTTCCTTAGTTTTTTTTTTCTATTTTGATATTGTTGTTGTCTGTTTTCGTTTGATTGTATTTTTTTTCATTTTTACCTTCTTCAATAGCAAAGTCTCCTCCATTTTTGCTAGTTTTTCAGCCCCTTTTATTCTTTCTTTCTTTTTTATTTCTCTCCTTTGGTAGAGATTTTTTTACTTTTCTCATTTTTCCCAAGTAAATTTCTCATGCAACAACTAAGATATTTTTTTTCTTCATCTTATATAATTGTATTTTTTTTTTTTACTTTTCTTTATTTTTTCTTCTTTTCTCTGAGGGCTGGGGGCAGGTCATGGCATTGGTCTGGCTCAAGGCAGCAATGAACTCATGGTCTAGGGTGTCCTTCTAGCTTTAGCCTTTGGAAAGATGGCATTGGAAGGTTCCCACTGTACCATACTGATTTTTTTTTTTCTATATTTGGCAGGGGTGGGGTTTTGCTTTGGGCCAGGTTAGAAAGGATCTTCTGACCTCAATGGACCCACCCAGACTGGCCCCAAATTTTGGGAGTTATGGGTGTGGGTCAAAGTTCCCTGCTGAACACCACAATTTCTCCTGTCACTCTTTTTTTCTTTCTGTCATTCTCCCCTTTTCTTCAATTCTTTCCTTTCAATCCCCCCACCCCTATTTCCTTTTTTTTTTTATTTTAATCTTTTTCTTTCCTTTCTACCTTCTTGCTCTTTACCTTTTGGCTTATATCAAAAGGCCACTTCAACACCTAAGCTCAGAGACAAGGGAATTTAAAGCAAAGGAATTAATGAGAGGAATAAGTAGGGGAATGAAGTGAACAAGAAAACAGACATGAGGACAAGAGGAACAAACAGGAAAATTCTGCCAACATGAAAAACCAGAACAGAGCAATCCCCCCAAGGGATCATGAGGTAGCTACTGCAGAGGGTTCTACCTATAAATAATTAATGGAAATAACCAAAAGGGAATTTAAAATATGGTTGGCAGAAACAGTAAAGGGAATTGACAAGAAAGTATAAAATTGTCAAAAGGAAATTCAAAAATGGAACAAAAAAATGGGATGAAAGGGTCCAGTTTCAGTCTTCTACAGGTCACCAGCCAGTTCATCCAGCACCATTTGTTAAATAGGGAATCTTTCCCCCACTGAATGTTTTTAATTGGCTTGTCAAAGATCAAATAACGGTAAGTAGCTGGATTTATCTCTTGGTTCTCTATTCTGTTCCAAACATCTACTGCTCTGTTTTTGTGCCAGTACCATGCTGTTTTGATCAATATTGATTTATAGTACAGTCTCAGCTCTGGTAGCATGAATCCTCCTGCTTTGTTTTTGTTTCTGAGTAATGTTTTGGCTATTCAAGGTTTTTTCTGATTCCATATAAAAGGAAGTATTATTTTTTTGAGATCTTTAAAATATGACAATAGAGCTTTAATAGGAATTGCATTAAAATTATATATTGCTTTGGGTAGTATAGACATTTTAACAATGTTGATTCTTCCCAGCCATGAGCAAGGTATGTTTTTCCATTTGTGAACATCTTTAGTTATTTCTTTTCTGAAAGTTTAATAGTTATCTTTATAGATATCTTTCACATCCTCTTTTAGGTAAACTCCCAAATATTTCATCAAGGAATAGAGTCCTTGATTGTTTTTTCAGCCTGGCTATTGTAAAGGCTACAGATTTATAGGTATTGATTTTGTAGCCTGAGACATTGCTATATTCCTTGATCACTTCTAAAAGTATCATCTGCGAAGAGTGAAAGTTTGATCTCTTTGGACCCTATGTGGATACTCTTGATCGCCTTTTCTTCCCTAATTGCAATGGCTAAAACTTCCATTACAATGTTAAAGAGCAATGGAGACAATGGGCAACCTTGCCTGGTTCCTGATCTAAGTAGAAATGGTTTCAATTTAACTCCATTCAATACAATATTGGCTGTGGGTTTGCTGTAGATGGTCTCTATTAGTTTAAGAAATGTCCCTTCTATACCAAACCGAATACACATTCCTCTCATCAGCCCACAGAACATCTTCCAAAACTAATCATATCTTAGGACACAAGACTAAACTCAAAAAATTCAAAAGAATAGAAATTATTCCCTGTGTCTTCTCAGACTGGCATGGAATAAAGGTTGAACTCAATAGCAACAGAAATCTTCATTCTCAAATAAAATCATGGAAACTAAATAACCTTATGCTGAATGATAGCTGGGTCATAGATGAGATCAAGAAAGAAATCATTAGATTTCTGGAACAAAATGATAATGAAGAAACAAACTATCAAAACCCATGGGATACTGCAGAGGCAGTCCTGAGAGGGAAATTTATCACATTATATACCTTCATCAAGAAAACAGAAAGAGAGCAAGTCAGTAACCTAAAGGGCCATATCAAGCAACTGAAAAAGGAAGAACAATCTAATTCCAAACACAGCAGAAGAAAAGAAATAATCAAAATTAGAGCACAACTAAATGAAATTGAAAACAAAAGAATTATTCAGAAGATTAGTGAAACAAAAAATTGGTTCTTTGAAAAGATTAATAAAATTGATAAACCTTTGTCTAGTCTACCCAGAAACAAGAAAGCAAGATCTCTGATAACTACAGTCAGAAATGATAAAGGGGAAATAACAACAGGTCCCACAGAAATACAAAAGATTCTCAACAATTACTACAAAAAACTCTACTCCTAGAAATATGAAAATGTAGAGGAGATGAACCAAGATCTGGAAGCATAATACCTTCCAAAACTCAGCCAGAAAGAATTACAAATCTTGAATAGACTATATCTAGCACTGAAATAGATTCAATTATACAATATCTTCCAAAAAAGAAAAGCCTTGGACCAGATGGTTTCACACTGGAATTCTATAAAACCTTCAAAAACAACTGGTTCTTGTAATGCACAACCTATTTCAAAATACAGAGAAGAAAGGAATCCTCCCCAACACATTCTATGAAGCAAATATCACCCTGATTCTCAAACCAGGAAAGGACCCAACAATAACAACAAAAAAACTATAGACCAATATCTTTAATAAATATTGATGCAAAATATTCAAGAAGATATTACCAAACAGATTCCAATGACACATTTAAAAAGTTATACACCATAATCAAGTGGGTTTTATCCCAGAAACACAATATACATAAATCCATAAATATAATTCATCACATAAATAGAAATCAAAAACAAAGACCGTATGTTCTTTCAATTGATGCATAAAAGGCTTTTGACAATATCCAGCATCTTTTCATGATAAAAACACTGAATAAAATAGGCTTAGGTGGAACACTTAAGAAAAAGGAAATTGAGAAGGCACCCAGTTCATAAAGAATCTTTTTTTTTTTTTTTTTTTTGAGACAGAGCCTCAAGCTGTCACCCTGGATAGAGTGCTGTGGCATCACAGCTCACAGCAACCTCCAATTCCTGGGCTCAAGCGAGTCTCTTGCCTCTGCCTCCCAAGTCGCTGGGACCAAAGGTGCCCGCCACAACACCCAGCCAGTTTTTGGTTGCAGCCATCATTGTTGTTTGGCAGG
>CAUYON010044094.1:0-10859 GCA_963573935.1 Arctocebus calabarensis
GCCGTGGCGTCACACTGCTCACAGCAACCTCCAGCTCTTGGGCTTAAGTGATTCTCTTGCCTCAGCCTCCCTAGTAGCTGGGACTACAGGCGCCCGCCACAGCGCCCAGCTATTTTTTTGTTTTTGCAGTTCGGCCGAGGCCAGGCTTGAACCCGCCACCTTCGGTATATGGGGCCGGCGCCCTGCTCGCTGAGCCAATGACACCTAGGAAAATGAACTTAAAATTATTGGGTAGGAAAAAAATGTATCAAATTGATCAAAAGTGATTTTCTCTTGATAATAGGATTAGAGAAGCCACTTCCTTCCTTTCTACTTTTCTGTGTTTTCTACATTTTCTATAATAAGCATATATTATTTTATAACCAGTAAAACATAAGCATTTAAAATAAATTTTGAATTTATTGAATGAGAATAAATGGTAATACATCTTCACATAATCAAGTGGCTTGGGAATGTACATATCATTGATTATACTGAATACTTAAATTGTGTTAAACATTGTCCTAGGTCACATACAAAAATGAAGAAACATATTCCTGGGCCTTAAGGAGTTTAGTCTTGTGGATAAATGTTCCCTCTTCCCTGTTTCTTAACAAAAGAAGTCCAATTAAATTGCTACTGCAGGCTCAGCGCCTGTGGCTCAAGCAGCTAAGGCACCAGCCACATACACCTGAGCTGGTGGGTTCAAATCCAGCCTGGGCCGGCAAACAACAATGACTGCTGCAACCAAAAAATAGCTGAGTTGGTGGCAGGAGCCTATAGTCCCAGCTACTTGGAGGGAGAGGCAGGAGAATCACTTGAGCCCAGAAGTTGGAAGTTGCTGTGAGCTGTGATGCAACAGCACTCGACCCAGGGCGACAGCTTGAGGCTCTGTCTCAAAATAAATAAATAAATAAATAAAATAAAATAGTGAATTAAGTAAAATAAATAAACTGCTACTGGATAGACCTTCATGGAAAAGGTGCCAAAGTCCAACAGTTAACAATTTCAGGATTGAGAATTAGGTGGTGTGAGTTCAAATCCCAGTTAACATCAGCAAATATTAATTGACCACCTACAATGTGCTGGGGATTTTCTGGGCACAGAGAATACAGCAGTGGAAAACCAAGTTGCCTTGGGTATAGTTACTAAGTTCTCTGTCCTTGTTGTATTAGCCTTCCAAGATTATAAAAGATAACAGAGTCCAGTACACCCTGTCCCTGACAATGGTGTGAAAGTGATATGCATTTGGTAGAAACCATGGTTTTAATTCATACCATGTCCTGGGCTAGTGAAATGCAGTGTGATAGTGTTTCACAGTGTGGAACAGTGGCATGAGCCTCAGCTTCAGGTCAGCTACACGATCACAAGGACAAACAACCAACACTCTACAGAGTCCCATGTCGCCAGCACCTTTTGGATATTGTGCTTTCTGTTTTTCCACCTCATCATGTCTACAAAATCCCCTTCTACACACAATATTCAACACTTTACAATAAAATAGACTTTGTGTTAGTTGATTTTCCCAATAATGTAAGTGTTTTGAGCACATCTCAGGTCAGCTAGGCTATGCTCTGTTTGGCAGGGTGGGTGTATTAAATGCACTTTCACTTAAGATATTTTCCATTTGTGATGGATTTATTGGGCTGCAACCCTATCATAAGTCGAGGATTACCTGTATAAAGCAAGAACATAGCACCCTTCTATACTGACTCTTTCCTACCAGTATTCAACGTATTCTTAAATCATCCATTTTCAAAATAACACTAATATTAATTAATAATAGGTCCTTGATTCCACATGCCTTCCAGGTACCAGCTCATTTTTCTCCTCCTATGAGTTGGCTGCTGCTCTTCACTGGTAAGAATCGGCCATACTCTGTGTCTTCCATTCTTCCTCTCCTCTTTTCTTTTCAACCCACTCTAAACAGACTTTGCTTCAGAAACTGCTTTTGTCAACAAGGCCTCAAATGTAAAAATTATATATTCCTTTAAGTAAATCAGACCCTGGTGCCCCAATGGATGAATGAAGTAAAAGCAGCTATGCTCTCTGAGTCACTGCGGCAGGAGCAGGGCGCATCTTAGCACCACTCACACCCTCAGATGGGCGTCTTCCTGCGAGGTACAGTCTGCGTGCCCACTGTGGGCTTCCCGTCACCAATGGTCTCCAGCTGGTTAAAACTTATGGTCAGTTTTCAGTTCCCATTTTACCTGCATTCTCAGCAACATATGCCACAGTTTATCACCCCCTCCTCTTTGAAGCACCATCTTTATATGTGTAGGATTCACCCTTTGTTTTCCTTCTTCTCCTTGCCGGTTCCACTTTGTCTCCTGGACCTCTAACTACTAAAGTAGCCTCAGAGCTTAGGCCTTGTGTGCAGTATTTTCTATTTTCTGTCTTAAATACTCCACTTACAGAACCAATCTAATGTCATGACTTGTACATCGATCATATGCTGATAGCACCCAAATATGCAAGAGCTTTCCCATGAATTCCAATGCCTGCATCCATCACCCCCAGGCCATCTCTACCTGTGAGTCCAAAGGCTTCACAAAGTTAACAAGCCCTAGACTGTTCTTAATCCTCTCTCCACCCTCAGGATGGTCTTCTCATATTCTGATTATTCGGGCAAAAGCTTTGGAGTTAAGCTTTGGAGTTACCCAAAACTCCTTCTCCCCTTCATGTTCCACATCTGTCAGCATGTTTTTCAACTTCAATAGTCTCACCCCCTCCACTACGTGCTCAAACCGCCTTCATTACTCAGCTGTTGTTTCAATTGCTGCCTAACTGTTGAACCTGCTTCTGCTCTGGGTCCCTTTCCATCTATTAAATCAGAGTGATCCTATTAAAATTGAGTCATATTATGTCACCTGTCTATTCCAAACCTTCCAGGAGATTCCTAGTTTCTATCTAACTCAAACAAAAAGCCAGTTGACTGTGATCTCACACAGCCTCCCCACTGCACCTGGCCAGATTTTCTTTGACCTCACCTAACTCTTCCATCCAAACACACACACATTTCTGTTTTCACCACACTTGCTGACTTATTGTTCTTTGAGCATAGGAACCTTTTTCTCTGACTGCTTTTAAGAATTTCTATTTATCTTCAGTTGCAGTGATTTGATTATGATGGATTTAGCAGTTTTCTTTGCATTTCTTCTGCTGGTTTTGGTGCTTCTTGAATCTGCGTGTTGATGTCTTTTATCTATTTCAGGAAATTCTTTTTTATATAGTTTTTTTTTATTATTAAATCATAGCTGTGTACATTAGTGCTATCAAAGAGTACAATGTGCTAGTTTTATATACAATCTGAAATATTTTCACCAAACTGTTTAACATAGCCTTCATGGCATTTTCTTATTGTATGAAGACATTTGTATTCTGCATTTAGTAAATTTTGCCTGTACCCTTCTAAGATGCACCGTGGGTGTGACCCCACCAATTTCCTTCCCTCCACCCCATCCTCTCCCCTTCCCTCCCCTACCTTGCCCCTTTCCCCATATTCTTGTACTATAGTTGGGTTATAGCCTTCATATGAAAGCTATAAATCAGCTTCAAACTAGGGCTGAGTACATTGGATACTTTTTCTTCTATTTCAGGAAATTCTTAATCACAATCTTTTCAGACACTGCTTCTGTCACATTCTCTTCCTCATCTCTTACTCATACCTGAGTCATATATGGTGTTAAACCATTTGTCTATGTCCCTGTCCTCAATGCTTTATGTGTTGTTTTTTCTAGTTTTTGTGTCCTTGTATTTCAGTTAGGGTATTTTATTGACCTGTTCTTGAATTCTATATTCATGTCTTTCGAAATACTCAAATTGATGATAAAATTAATTTAAAATATCCAATATTTTAGATAAACAGAATAGATAGAGATAATAGGAAATAGACTAAATGATATAAGAAAATTTTGCAAAAACAAGGTGGGGACATAATCTATTTGAAAGAAAATTTACATAGTTTTTTTTTGTTTGTTTGTTTGTTTTTAAAGAGACAGGGCTTTGCCATGTTGCCCAGGTTGATTTTGTATTACTTGCCTCAGGATATCCTCCTGTCTCATCCTCCCAAAGGGCTAGGATTATAGATGTGAGCCTCCATGCCTGGCCTACTACATAGCTTCTTAAGAATATTAAAAAGTAAAAGAAATTCAAAAGGGTTCTATATTCTTTGGTATGAAGATTCAATATCATAAGACTATCATTTTTCCAAATTTGGTTTATAAATTTATTATGAGCTTAATAAAAACAAAGGTTTTGTTTTATTTTGTTTTGTTGGATTAGGAAATTTAATTCTAAACTTGATAAGAAAATATCTTTTAAAAATTAAAAAGAATGTTAAGTTTATTCCTGACACATGTTAAAACAAACTATTAACAATAAGTTTAAAAATTTGAAAAGTATCCAAAAATATGAACATTGTAAAAAGGCTTAATAAATGATTTAGAAATAAAATATTTATGAATGGTATTAGACAACAGGAAAATAATAAAATTATAAACTTTGATCTCAAATGCACCAATTACATTTGAATAAATAAAATCTTAAAAAATTTAAATGGAATTATGAAATATTAGCAGTCCTAAAAATACCCTTTGTCAGATTAAGGAAATCCTTCACTACTTGGTTTCCTGGAGTGCTTGTTTATTGTTTATTTTATTTTATTTTATTTTATTTTTTTGCAGTTTTTGGCCGGGGCTGTATTGGAACCCGCCACCTCCAGCTTATGGGGCCAGTGCCCTACTCCTTTGAGCCATAGGCCCCACCCAATGCTTGTTTATTTTTTAATGAATGCTGAATAATTTTTTATTTTTTGTTTAGTTTTAGTTTTTTTTACCTTTGGTTTGAGATCAAGCAAGTTAACTTTTCCACTTTAATATATTAATGTGGTAAGTGATATTTCTAGATTTTCTTTTCTAAACCACTCTTTCATATCTGAAATAAATAAAATTTCACCATAATTTACCAAGATTTTAACATACCTTTATTAGTTGGTTTGCAAATATTTTCTTTAGAACTCTTATACCTATATCGTAAGTCCCACTAGTCTATGATTTTCATTTTTTATACTGCATCTTCTTTGGTAATCAAAGTTAAGTAATAAAATAAACAGCAAAATACTCCTTTTCCTGTTCTCCAGGGGAGTTTCTATTCTATTTTCCTATGGAGCATAGAATAATTGACCCGCTATTTGGTAAAATACATCCATATAAATACCTGTATTTCATTTTCTTTGTGGGAAAATTTTAACTTCTGATTTGATTTCATTAAAAAGCTTTGAGTCTGGCTTTCTACCTTATCTTGAGGAAACTTTAGAAAATTATATTTCCTTTTTTTTTTCCCCCCCCAGTGGTAAGACAATTTATTTACAGAAAAGAATACAGAAAACACTAAAGCTCCTGGTAGAGAGAAAGAACTCAAGGGGGGAGAGAAAAGCTCTCTCCGTTTCTCTCCCAGTCTTTCCCTATCTCCCCCTTCAGGCTTTTAGTCTCGGGGTATATGTAGGTGTATGGGTTCCTTGGCCAGGAAACAAATGAACACGGTCCCACCGGGGGCAAGGTGAATGAATGTATCAATGATCGAACACAGTCCCTTCCACAGGGGTGAAGTGAATGAATGTATCCATGGAAAATTATATTTTCTTATTGTCAATTTCATCAAGTTCTTCCCTTTTCCAAAACTATTACGTAACAAACCACCCAAAACCTAAATGACACAATGATTTATTGTGCTCACTAATGTGCAATGTGCTTAGTGTTTAATTGGATGGCTCCTTTCTGCTCTACACGGCATAAGCTGGGGAGACTGTGGAAGCTGAATGGTTCACTCTGGAGATGGCTCACTCAACATGGCTTGTAAGAGCTGCTGGGACCTATAGGATGAGACCTAAGTTATTCTCCACATGCGCTTCTCCACAGAATTGCTTGGATTCAGTAAACAAGGTGGATTGGTTGCAAAGTGTAAGTGTTTCTAGAGACAGGAAGAACAAGCTGATAGTCACCTTAAATCTGAGTCCAGAAAGGAGCACACTATCAATTCTCTGGTGAAATCATGGCCGTATCCTCTCCAATTAAGGCAATAGACATAGATGTCTTGACAAGAATGTTAAGAAATCTTTAGTCTATCACATCAACTTACTTGTATGAAATTATTCATATAGAATTATGACCTTTTAAATATTGACACAGTAACACTTCAGATCCACTCTATATATTTCTTCTATATATAATCTATTTATAATGATTATTACCTTCTAATTTCTATTATGATTTTATTCTTAGGCCCATTATTTATTTAGAAAGATGTTTTGAATATTTACTTATTTTCCTTTCAAATATTTTTATTATGAATCTCTAACCTAGTTGTAGTGTGGTAATAGAGCTGATGTACGATACTATAGCTTTGATATTTTTAAGACTTTCTTACAGGCCTAATGTAAGTTCGGTTTTCTATAGTGATTCAGATATGCTTGAAAAAAATGTATTAGTTATATTTATAAGTAGACTCATGCAAATTGTAAAATGCGGACTTGAAGAAAGACAAATTACTCAAGGAGACCCTTTTGCTGAATCAATTAGAAAAAAGAAGTTGCTCTTTTTGGTACTTTCTGGGTATTTCAGGCCAGAAATATAGGGAATTAGGTACCTCCTAAACAATTAAAGGGCCTGATAGATTAAAGGCCAAAGAAAATCACTGCCAGTTTTTAGGAAACCAGAAAACTATTATGATAATTCAGCCCTGAGGTAGATGATTCACTGATGACAACCCAGGTGAGTCCATTGCCTGTCAAATCTCACCCAATATTACCATCTGCAGAGCAGTAAACTCTTTTGCTAATCCTCTCTTCAAAATGTCATAGGACTTCTCATGGCAGAATCTAAACCAGAAATCTTAAGACAAGGAATCTTAGGAAATACACTTGCCACATTTCCTGTCCCTGAAAACCAAGAGACAGCATAAAAAGGAAATGAGGATGAACTCTAGTTGCAAAAACAAGACAGGAAGCCAATGAAATCCAACAATATGTAGCACAGTAGACCAATTTAAAGAGAGGCGCCCTTTTTACAGTAAGTATAAGACTTTGAGACCTGAGTTTTAGTTCCAATATGAGCATGTCATTAAGTTTACATAAGATAAAATCGACTGCTCAACCTTATTAAATTTATAGTTCAAAAATATACACTTTTGATTTGATGCTGTTCTATTCATCATTTAGTGAAAGAATTATAATCTTTCAATGCGATATGGATTTATTCTTATAATTTTGTCAAATTTGTATATTTTAGGCCAGGCACAAAGGCTCACGCCTATAATTCTAACACTGGGAGGCCAAAGTGGGTGGATCACTTGAGCTCAGGAGCTTGAGAGTAGCTAGAGCAAGAGTGAAACCCCCTCTCTACAAAAAGGGAAAAAACTAGCCCTCATGGTGGTGGGTGAATATAGTCCCAGATACTCAGGAGGATGAAAAAAGAGTAGCAATTGAACCCAAGAATTTGAGGTTGCTGTGAGCTAAGGATGACAGCATGGCAGTCTACCCAAGGTGACAGAGTAATATTGTATCTCAAAAAAAGAAAAAACCCTCAAATTTCCCACCAGCTATGTAAATGAATGAATATTTCATCAATATGTAGTGATTCTATTTATTTCCAATACTACTTTTTTTCTTTTGCCCTCAAATCTATGTTGTCTGGGAACAAAATAGACATACCACCTTTCTTTGAATAGTATTTGTCTGCAAGCTCTTTTTCTGTAATGTATAATAACTTGTAATCTTTCTTTGTTCTTAGGGTTTAGGTTGATGCTTTATAAACAGCATATAGATACATTTTGTGGAAGTTTTATTCAATCTAAAAATTCTTATCTTTTACCTGGAAAGTTTGCAAATTTACCATGATAACTTATTTGCTTGGATTAACTTCTACAATATTGTAGTCTTACTTTTTATGAATTTTTTCTTTCTCATCTCTTATATTCTTTTAGAAAGATAATGTTTCTTTTTTGTTATCTTCTCTTTAAGGGCAACATAGTGAGATTCTAGCTTAAAAAAAAACAAAAAAATTCCTGTACTAATTTAAAAGATAAATATTCTACTTTTATTTTGGTGTTTTCCTTACAATTTTAATATACCAAGTTAAGAATTGCAAATTTTAAATAGGATATTACCCCATACTAAATAATACTATTTCACTGTATAGTTGTAACACTTCCAGTCCAATTACTGCCTTCATAAATTATTTTCTTTGTTTTTCAGTATTTTAATTCTATCTTTTATAATTTATAATCCCCCAAATTGGATATTACTATTTCTGTTGTTTACATTCCACATTGGTTTGGATTTCTCCATTTGTTTTCTGTATCCAATAAATAACAGATCTCCTGGAGCCAAGATGGCGATCTGTAGCCAGCTTTCCGCAGAGGTTCCTGTCCAGAAGGAGAGTTAAAGGACAGAACCTCAGCAAGAAAGCCGATGGTTTGGATCTGAGCCAAAAGAAAAGGTTGAAGAGCGCACATCAACCCTGCTGGGGCGACCTGAGACCCCGAGGACACAAAAAAAATGGTACAGAGCACATCAACAAGCAGACTCCCCCATGAGAGAGGTTTGCAGTATACTCCATACCTCCATACAAACAAGCGAGCAGAGTTTGGATGTCCTCCCCCATGGGAGAGACCCTCTAAAAACCAGACCTCCTTCCCCTACTAGGGTGCCGCGGCGCTCTCCAGCCAGGCATAAAACTGTACTCTCTACCTGCAAGTTGGTGTTCCTGGTGTTCCCCTCCACTCTCACCCTGAGGTCTGGAAGCCTGTTCCCAACAGAGTCCAGATTCTTGGAGATTTTCTTGAGGGGTGTGGATGGGTGCAGACTGTTGCTGGACTGTGCTGGTTTTCCAATTTGGGAGTGGTGAGAGGGGAGTGAGCCGAGGGGAGACCTGGCTGGTGGGAAGGTCTCCTGAGGCACGAGATGGCGACCAGCTCCAGGAACAATACCTGGAGAGCTACACCCAGGGGAAGCAGGCGGCTTCTCTGGTGCTGGCAGAGTAGACCCGCAGCCAAGTCACTTGAAGGATTTGCCTGAGGTGGTACCAGCCCAGACACAGCGCAGGGATTAGAATACTCGCAGAGGGGCTGCTTTGCTTAACCTGGCCCTCAGGGGATGAAAGCTGAGACAAAGGGCTGGAACTCACAGACTGAGTAAAACCCATTTGCAGCCCCAGTCTGATCAGGGAAAATAGCCTTCACAGAAATAAATTCTGTGAACTTGCTCTGTTCCAGCAGCAACATCAATCAGGGACAGGGCTGGAAATGAGTGAATCGCCACAGCCCCTATCAAGTGCCCAGGTTGTTAGGCTTCACCTCCCCCTGCCAAACAGTGACAGGGAGTAGCGGACTGGTTGTGGAGCCACAGACCTCACTGTGACCTGGGCAAGTGCAAACCTCTGGAGCATCTGCTCATTGGAGGAAATTGGATCACAACTGTTACCACCGACTGGGTGTGACAGAGGGGCAAGGTAGGGAAGGAGGCATCAACCTTCCCAGACTAATTTGCTTGCTGGGGGGGGGTGCCCTCCTGAGCTCACAGAGCATCAAAGTGAATTATACAAGAGCTTCCAGCAGATCCCTGCTATCTAGTTGCCAGAGACTTTTTTAACTTTTCCATTTGAGATCAGTGCTGGCTAGGACAATTGATTGAGACCTCTTCAACTGGGCTAATCACCCGAGGACTTTCCAAAGTGGTATCCTGGGTGTGTGGTAGTGGGAAGGTTTGATTTGGCTTTTTCAATTGTTGCCTGTGGGGTGTGGTGACTTAACTCTGGTATTCCTTCACAGCTCAGATTTTAATCCAGAGTAACAGATTCTCTAGGGTCTAAAGACCAGCTGAAAATAAGACAGAGCCACTTCACCCCACCACACCAAGAAGGTCCCCAGTTCCGCAAGCAGTGGTTCTCTATCAGTCCTTGGCAAAACTCTAGAGGAAAAGGTACAGACACCATCCAAGCTTTTAAGCAAAGAACTGGTCAATCACTACTCCTAGAACTCCCAGCACAAATTGTCCTTATCTACTCATTTAGCCAACGGAGTAAAATTAATCATGGGGTGGAATCAATGGAAAAGCTCTGAAAATATGAACAACCAGACTAGGTCAGCCCCCCCCAAGGAATAATCTGGCGGACACAAGCGAGGATTTTATGCATAAACAGATGGCTGAAATGTCAGAAATTGAATTCAGAATTTGAATTGCAAACAAGATCAATAAAATAGAGGAAAAGTTGGATTTAGAAATTCTGGGTGCATTTCAAAAATTGTCTCAAGAAGTCAAGGAATTCAAAGACCAAATGATCAAAGATTTGGACACATTGAGACAAGAAATTACAGCCTTCAAAGATCTGAGAAACAAAGTAGAATCCCTCAGCAACAGAATGGAGCAAGCAGAAGAAAGGATTTCTGACATGGAAAACAAAGCTATTGAGCGCTCCCAAACTGACAAAGACATAGAGAAATGGAAGGCAAAAACAGATCATTCTCTCAGACAGCTCTGGGATAACTCAAAGAAAACCAACATTTGCCTTATAGGGATACCTGAAAATGACAAAGTGGGGTCACAAGGCCCAGAGTCTCTTCTCTATGAGATTATAAAAGAGAATTTTCCAGATATGCCAAGAGATTCTGAAATTCAGATAGCAGACAGTTTCAGAACCCCAGCATGACTCAACCCAAATAAAAAATCCCCTAGGCACATGATAATTAAGTTCACTAAAGTTAATATGAAGGAGAAAATTTTGAAAGCAATCAGATGTAAGAAATCTATAACCTACAAGGGGAAGAATATTAGAATAACTGCAGATCTCTCTGATCAAACCTTTCAAGCAAGAAGAGAATGGACA
>CAUYON010044095.1:0-15916 GCA_963573935.1 Arctocebus calabarensis
TCTTTATATAGTGATCAAGGAAATGCCATGAAGGATATCTGTAACAGTATGATCAAAATATTTCTGAATGTATATGAATCGTGCCCTGTGATTGCACCAATGTACATAATTATGATTCAATAAAATTATTAAAAAAAGAAAGAAAGAAATTTAAAAAATCCTTAATGAATCTCTATAAATAGAACTATGAAACTCTGAGAAAAGAAATAGCTGAAGATGTTAACAAATGGAAAAATATACCATGCTCATGGCTAGGAAGAATCAACTTTGTTAAAATATCTATACTACCTACCTAATGCAATCTAGAAATTTAATGTCGTCCCTATTAAAACACCTCTGTCATACTTTAAAGACCTGGAAAAATTAGTACTTCATTTTATATGGAAACAGAAAAAACCTCGAATAGCCAAGACATTACTCAGAAACAAAAACAGATCAGGAGGAATCATGTTTCCAGATTTCAGACTAAACTATAAACTGATAGTGTTCAAACAGCATGGTATGGGCACAAAAATAGAGAGGTAGAAGCATGGAACACAATTGAAGACCAAGAGGTGAACCCAGACACTTATTGTCATTTGACTTTGATAAGCCTATTAAAAATATAAACTGGGAGAAAGATTCCCTATTCAACAAATGGTGCTGGGTGAATTGGCTGGAGACTTGTAGAAGACTGAAACTTGACCCACGCCTTTCTCCTCTAACAAGAATTGACTCTCACTGGTTAAAGGACTTAAACTTAAAACATAAAACAATAAAAATTCTTAGAATACAGGGGAAATGCTTGAAAATATTGTCCTACAAGAATACTTTATGAGGAGGACACCCTGGGCAATTGAAGCAACATCAAAAATATGTTACTGGTATCTGATCAAATTAAAAAGCTTCTTCACTGCCAAGAACACACTAAGTAAAGCAAATAGCAGCCCTCAGAATGGGAGAGGATTTTTTACAACTTATATTTCTGACAAAGGTCTAATAACCAGATTCCACAGAGAACTCAAACTTATTACTATGAAAAAAACAAGTGATCCCATTTCATAATGGGGAAGAGACATGAACAGAAGCTTCTCTGAAGAAGACAGGAACATGGTCTATAAACACATAAAAAAAATGCTCATTATCTTTAATCATCAGAGAAATGCAAACCAAAAGCACTCTGAGATACCACCTAACTCCAGTAAGAGTAGCCCAAATCACAAAATCCCAAAGCTACAGATGTTGGAGTGGATGTGGAGAAAAGGGAACACTTTTGCACTGCTGGTGGGAATGCCATCTAGTATGTTCCTTTTGGAGGGAAGTTGGGAGAACTCTCTGGAATCTAAATGTAGATCTGCTGTTTGATCCTACAATTTCTCTTCTAGGTCCAAAGGACAAAAAATCATTTGGCAGTAAAGATATTTGCACCAGATTATTCATTGCAATGAACAATTCATAATTGCCAAGTCATGGATAAAGCCCAAGTGCCTATTGACCCATGAATGGATTAATAAATTGTGGTATATATATGCCATGGAATACTATGCAGCCTTAAAAAAGATGGAGACTTTACCTCTTTTATGTTTAAATGGATGGAGCTGGAAAATATTCTTAGTAAAGTATCTCAGGAATGGAAAAAAAATATCCAATGTACTACTGTGAAACCAATTTACAATCACTCACATTTGCATATGAAAAATGAAACACAACCATAGCCTCAGATGAAAGAGGGAAGGGGAGAAAGAGGGGAAGGGAGTGGGGCAAGTTGAAAGAGGGTGGGTTAGTAGGGGGACCACACCTATGGAGCATATTGCAACTACAAGTTGGATCTATCAGGTGTAGGACACAAGTGTCTTAACACTGTAATTGGGTAAATGAGGTGAAAACTATGTTGATTAGTAGGATGTAAGTGCTCCAATTTGTACAAATAATCAACACATCGAATCCCATAATGGCATAAATGTATTCATGATCTATATACAAATGACTTAATAAAAAAAAAAAAGAAAGAAAGAAAGAAATGCAAACAAGCCCTTTGGTACTAGAGTAAAATCAGAGGTGTTCATACGAGTTCATGTTAATTAATATATATAGTCAGATAGATAGCTAAATACAGTTGTCTACATATGCATATATCAGTGTGCATACATATATATGGTTTGTTTTGCTGAGAAACATAGAAACAATGACATCCCACTGATGATAAGTATACATAATACCCAGATCTTGGTCTCTAAAACTTTTCTCTAATGAAAGGAACCAAGATTTCTTTGAGAAGTTGATGATTCCAGGCCTGAATTTCGTATTACTCTATACATACATAAATAAATAAGTACAGGTTCTTGTAAAAGGAATAGGGGAACAAATCAAAAGGAATTACTCTGAAGATAGAATAGTTTGAACAGAAAAATAATTAATAATAGTATTCTATTTTAAACCATAGGATAAAAATCTGTCTGCTATACTGACATAGATCAATAATTAAATAATTTAATAACTAGGAGATAATACACAGCTCTTACCTCTAGTAGAATTTCAATTAATAAATGTAGAAAGGAAAGGGAAATGGAGCACTGCCAATAGGCAAACATCACAGTAATAATTGAAGTCATAGTGATTTGTACTAAAGTAACAGAATGAAAGATTGAGGAGGAACAGAATTTGCATAGTCTTAAAGTATTTTTTTTCAGATGTCTATTCACTTCAAAGGTAATAAAACAACTCTACAGCAAAATCCCTGCTAGGCATCACCTTACCCACATAATCAAGATAAACATCACCAGTTGATACATGTCAACATAATGAACCCCTATGATACAAAAGTTCTGAGTTACACAAAAATCAAAAAATATAAAAATGTGCACGGATGGAAACAAATGATGCCCTCCTAGCAACACTGATAAGCTGAGCAAGTTGAAACTTGCATGGGTGAATCAGAAAGGAGGCTGTTGACTATGTTTATTGGAAATGAAATAATGGACTATAACACAGCCTGTCTCAAAACTCTAGTAGCAGCCCATGTATAATGCACCAATAAGGAATATACTAACTCCAAACATAAGTAAACAAAAGGCAAACTAAAATTGACAGACCATGTACTAAATTAACTGATCAGTATTTTTCAAAAGTGACAAGATCATGAAGGACAAGGAAGGACTAAGAATGTTTCCCAGAAAATAAGAAATTAAGGAGAAATAACTAGTTATAATGTAGCGTGATGGATAGGCTACTGGAAGAAAAAAAGGATATTAATTAAAAAAACTGATAAAATTTGAATAAGGTCTATAATTTGGTTAGTAATATTGTTTATTCTTGTTAATGTTCATTTCTTGTTTTAGTAATTGTGGTAGAGAGGAGGTTGGATGAGAGGTATATGAAAACCCTACTTATTATCTTTGCAATTCTTCTGAAGTCTGAAATTAACTCAAAATAAAATATTTTTTTAATAATGCAATTAAGATAGTTTTACCAATCTCAAAATGCAGAAGATGGCAACATAGTATGAAAATGCATGTTAAATGTAAGTATATTAGGGTAGGAGACTAGGAGAGATTGAAGTTCAGGTGCAAGTGTTACAGTCAACAACCCTTAAAGGAAAGGAATTGATAACCACAGGCAAACACCAGCTTCAACCAACTTGTCAGCTTTCTCTGCTTCCTTACATGAACTTTGGCTAATTACAACATCATTTATATTGTGGTCTTAAAATTTCTTCACCCTTGAAATCACCATGACAATTCCAAAACAGCCATGTAAGGTATGAAAATGGGAGGATGCCCAGTTTTAGGAATTACTGCCCAAATTGTTAGCAAAAGCCAATCCAATCCCTTAGCCTCGTCTTTTTCTCTCCTCAATTAGTAAGACTACAAAAGATCTACTCTCTCATTGCACCTGCTCTCTTGTGAGCCTGCCCATTCTCCTTCCTGAAACTGTACTTTTGCCTTCAATAAAACTTTTGCTTGCTTGGTTTACACGGTGTGTCTTGAAATTCTTTCCCACAGGGAACACTGAGAACTTGGAAAACCTCAACTCAGAGGTTAGTGACAACTACTTAATTACCTCAGGACATGGAATGCAGATAAATTACTTCTGATTAATAACAAAAATCTTAATCATGTTAGATATTTTTCACTACTTGAAAACATTGGTATGTTCTTGAAGAGCATGTTTATAGAAAGCAGAGGCAGGACCATGAAGACACTGAGTATTGATAAGCTCACATTCCCAATGGAAGAATATCTAGGCAATGATTTATTAGGTGAGCATTAGGTCTCTATATTGGTATCTTATAATAACTTTACTTTCATTTTTAATCACTGTATATATTTTTAGCATTGGCTATATATTACATATTATACTTGACTCTGATGGTTGCATAGGTTACTAAGGATGAAATGTCCAATTTCTTTAAATTCCAAATTTGGCAGTTTATATCTCTGATATTTCACTTTGACAATTATTGGGAGTATTTTTCATTCTTTTTATTGTGAAGATACATCCTCATCCTTTCAAACACACATTTTGGCTTGTCATTGTCTTCAAGGAGTACTATGTGCCTGCAAATTCTAAGAAGGCATATATGGAGTAATGATGAAATAAAAAAACTGCCAGGGCACATTTTCAAAAATAAGATAAGAATAACTAGAATTAGCCAGGCATGGCTAATCCTAGCACACTTATAATCCTAGCACTCTGGGAGGTTGAGGTGGGTAGACTGCCTGTACTCAGGAGTTCAAGACCAGCCAGAATGAGTCAGAGACCCTGTCGCCACTAAAAACAGAAAAAAAATAGCCAGGCGATGTGGTTGGTGGCTGTAGTCCCAGCTACTAGGGAGGCTGAGGAAAGAGGCAAAGAATTAGAGGTTGCTGTGAGTGGCAAAATGCCAGAGCATTCTACCCATGGTGACAGAGTAAGACTTTGTCTCAAACAAAAAAAAATAAAAAAAGAACTAGAATTATTGATAAAAGCATATACATTCCATTCATATTCTATAGTTTTATAAGCACATACTTCCAATAATGTGTTTTCAATATATAATTTAATAATATATTTAATATATATTTTTGATAATATTTATGGCTATTATTACATAATATAATTATGTGTATTACACACAATATTACATAGTAACATGGTTGTAATACACAGATATCTGCAAATAAAATATTTTTCTTTAGTATCGCATTTTAGTAAAAAATACAAACCTGAAATAAATATTAACTTTTGCCATACCATGAACAAAGATATTGCATAGTTAATAAACCTTTTGTGACTTGACTTGTCTGTATTTGGAAATACCAACCTTAACTCCCTTGTGTTCATAAGAAAAATTCAGGCAAATAATAGAATGAAAACTCAATTGCTATTCTTTTGAGAATCACAAAATTACCAACTTGCAACATGAGTATTTCTCTCTCTACAAAGGATTGGAATTCTAATTTCTTTACTGAAATGGAACTTTCTTTTTCCAACTGGCAGGGAAGGTGTTTTATAGGAAAACAATGAAGCTACTTTCTGCTCTCACTGCTGCCATTTGACAGTAATGAGGATGAATATAAAATTATAAATATGATATAAATATTAGATGGAAAATAGTGATGTTACCATTATTCACATTATCTTTCATTATTTTCAGCTCACTAATCTTTTATAATCCATGCTTGAAATAGCATTATGCAATCTACAATATTCGCTAATTGAAACTGTGTCAGCAGTTAACTTTCTGTGAACTAGTCTAACTTTCAGGGGTTTTAATTCTAGCTACCACAATCCTTTCATATCAATACTTTCCCTAAGAGTTTTTAGTTGATTAGGTAATGTTGTTGATGAATTCTGCTGTTATTATTTGAAAAGTCAGTGGGCAAACAAAGGAGAAAGATTGTGTTTGCCTGGTATTTATTTATTTTTTGTTACTAATATTTGAAATCATTATTCCAATCTGTAGTGGAGTTGAAGTGAAGAATAAGAAGTTTTTATTTATTTATTCGTTTTTAGTTCAGGTTAATATAAGGATAAAAACAATTAGGTTACATTGTTTGTATTTCTCAGGTAAAATTTAAGTTGTAGTTGAGCCCTTCACTCAGGATATGTGTCATATACTCTTATATTGTGCCCATTAGGTGAAAGCACATCAGACCTTTTCCTTCTCCATTCCCCTTCACTGCCTTCACTCTGCACTTGAATTTCATTGTGTTTTTCTGTTGTGTGGGCATGTAAGAAGTTTTTAACACAATTTTTTATTTTTTGAAGTGATACCAAGATCCTCCCGTAAATGTGTGCGTGTGTGTTTCTTAATTAAGTCATATACACATAGATCATGAATACATTTATGCATATGTGGGGTACTATGTGTTGTGTTTTTGTACAATCTGATGTGCTTACATCAAACCAATCAACATAGCTTTTGCCTCATTTACTTGATTACTATGTTAAGACATTTATGTTCTACACTTGATAGATTTGACTTGTACCCTTGCAATATGCTCCATAGGTATGGTCCCACCTTTTACCCTCCCTCTACCAAACCTCCTCCCTCCCTTCCCTTCCCACTCCATTTCTCTCCTTCATCCTGGGCTATAGCTGTGTTCTATCTTTCATAAGAAAGGGTGAGTAAATATAAGTTGGTTTCATAGAAGTACTGAGTACCTTGGATACTTTTTCCTCCATTCTTGAGATACTTTACTCAGGAGAATATGTTCTAGGTCCCTCCATGTAAACATAAAAGAGGTAAAGTCTCCTTCTTTTTTAAGGCTTCATAGTATTGCCGTGGTATACATATACTACAATTTATTAATCCATTCATGGGTCTATGGGCACATGGGCTGCTTCCATGACTTGGCTATTATGAATTGAGCTGCAATGAATAATCTGGTGCAAATATCTTTTTTGCAAAGTGAGTTTTGGTCTTTTGGATATACTTCTAGTAGAGGAATTGCAGGCTCCAACACCAGGTCAATTTTTAGATCCCTGAGAGTTCTCCAAACTTCTTTCCGAAAGGAATGTATCATTTTGCATTTCCACCAGCAGTGGAGAAGGGTTCCCTTTTCTCCACATCAACACCAACTTATGTAGTTTTGGAATTTTGTAATGTGGGCTACTCTTACTGTTGTTAGATGATATCTCAAAGTGGTTTTGATTTGCATTTCTCTGATGAGTAAAAATGACGAGCATGTTTTCATGTGTCTGTAAACCATATGCCTGTCTTCTTCAGAGAAGCTTCTGTTCAGGTCTCTTGCCCAAAGTGAAATGGGATCACTTGGTCTTTTCTTATTAATAAGTTTGAGTTCCCTGTATATTTTTGTTATCAGACATTTGTCTGAAACATAACCTGCAAATATCCTCTCCCATTTTGAGGGCAGTCTACTTGCTTTACTACTGTGTTCTTAGCAATGCAGAAGCTTTTTAGTTTGATCAGATCCCAGTAATGTATTTTTTTAACACAATTTTAAAATGATTTTCTTTTACTTGCTGGTAACTCACGAGTTTATCTTTAGTGTCTCTCAATTTACTACATGTTCCAACATAAAATAAGACTAGACTTGCATTCCATAAATCTTTGCTTTCCTTTTTCCTCTTCATTGTTCTAAAAATTAAGCACACATCTACTAAATACTATCCAATGTTACATCTAGCCGCTTGATTTATAAATTATATAAATCAAATCTGGAAGTACTTCTAAGATCACTCTAAGCATGTATATTCCCTTAAATAAACATCTTTGGCCAGAGTCTCTTTGTATTTGTACCCAGAAATTGTGTATACATATAAAACATACATATAAATCACAATATTATAAAAGTTTTCTCTGCAAATAGAACTCTTTTGAGTCACAGTGTACCAATGCAATGTAAAAAAAAATTGAATGATTTAACTAAAATATAGTACATGTTATCTTTCCATTATCACAGACTATGGGAGAATCCAACCCATTAAATGATCAAAATTCATCCCTTTCACAGCTGATTAACATAATAAATATGTCCTCTGGTTAGGACATATTTAAGGATCACTAGAATAACCATAACCCCACATCTGATTGTCTTACCTGTGATTATACTATTACCCAATTTCTAGTTACTAAGTCCCTTATTTTTTGAAATATTATACTTCTACCCTAGTCAATATCAGATTTATAGATATTATCTACAGTGTTGCTTTTTACCAGCTAGATTTTAGTGTATTTATTAAATACATTATTTCTTCTGTTTTCCAAATCATGCATTCTTTTGATTTCTTTTTTTTTAATGTGTCCATTATTTCTTTAAAAATATTTCTTTTCTTTTCTTTTAAAACACTCTTGTGGTATATGCTTGGTTATTAAGTTTTCTTCTTTTCTAAAGTAAATAAATACAGTATAAATTTAACTACAAATAAATGTACTTCCTGTCAAAACATGTGAAGGTCTGAGATTTTAATGTACTGGTAAGCTAACCTTGTTGCCTGCCACAGTTTCATGCTTGCTGGTGGAGACTGCCGAGTCATAGACAAAAGATCACATAATCAGAGTATAATTAGAAATATTGGCATCCTAGCCCACAAGCCCAAAGGGGGTAACACAGATGACGTCAGAAGATGCTTACTTACATATGCAATGAGTCACATTACAGCAGAAACACTGAGATTTAGTCCATCAAGATGTGTTTTTTCATTAGGAAGTCTCTTGGGATGTCTAAGACATCTCTTACCAGTGCCTCCTAAGATCCTCAGGCACCAACATTTTTATTATCCCTCGACCATGACAAAAATTAAGTGTCCTATTCCCATAGCTAAAAATTCAGCTTTTTTCTTAATCATCGTTTGCTCAAATCTAGTTCTTTTATTTGATGTCAGATTCAAGAAAGATGATCCTATTTAGAAAACATATAAAACCCCCCTATGTTGGCTCAGTTCCTGTGGCTCAACAGGCTAAGGCACCAGCCATGTACACCTGAGCTAGCGGGTTCGAATCCAGCCCGGGCCCACCAAACAACAATGACGGCTGCAACCAAAAAATGGCCGGGCGTTGTTGTGGGCACCTATAGTCCCAGCTTCTTGGGAGGCAGAGGCAGGAGACTCACTTGAGCCCAGGAATTGGAGGTTCTTGTGAGCTGTGATGCCACAGCACTCTACCCAGGTGAAAGCTTGAGGCTCTGTCTCAAAAAAAAAAAAAAAAAAAAACCCTATGTCTCTACTTTTGACCCATATGTTCCACTGTAAGGAGAAGTAGCAAGCAATATATTTGACCAAATGTGACTAATCTGTGACTATGCCAGTCTACAAGACAATTTGGAGGCTGAACCAGAAGCAACTTTGAATTCTCTAGACCCTCTTGTAGCCAGGCTTCAAGCCAGAAGAACTAGGCTGCCTAAAGTTGCTATTAGGGTAATGAAAGAAATACATGTACCATGCCCAGGAATGATTAGGGTGTATTCCCTAAATTTCAAAATAAATCTATATAACCCTTATCCCTTTTATCCTGATTATTACCCAGGAAGTGGCTGAAAGGTGACAATTCCTTTCTGAAAATAATCACTTTGAGCAACCAAAGTACCTTATTAAATGGGAGATAGACTAGAAAAATTTTGAGTCAGTTTTTAAGGAAGCTATTCCAATTCTTTATTTTTTATTTATTTATTTTTTTAATTAAATCATAGCTGTGTACATTAATGCAATCATAGAGTACAATGTGCTGGTTTCATATACGATCTGAAATATTTACATCAAACTGGTTAACAGCATTTTCTTAGTCATTGTGTTAAAAATACTAGATAATAAGGACGATCAAAAGTTCATCAAATTCTTTGGTTATCTATTGTCAGATTACAAATGAAACGAGAATTTGAAAATATGACACAGATTAGTTTCAAGGGATGGCTATAGTTATATGCATTGGTCTTGAACAGCAATGCAGTAAGTTAAAATATTCAAACTGGTGGTGAGGCATTACTGATAATCAAGATGGGATGAAAGATCCATGTAGTCAAATTGCCACACGTGGACAGAGAAGATACCCTGTGCCAGATGGTGTCCTTCACAAGTGGGTCACATGTCAGCAGAGGTCATAGGAGTTCAGTGGTACCCTCTGAATTAGAAATATGCCACCTCTCACATGCCTGTTTTACTATAAGTGCAGATGTGCTGCCACGTTCACTACAAGGATGAGTCCAGCTAACAATGGTGGTAGTTGGTGTGGGGCAGGCTCAGTCAGTAGATTGATTCCAGTCAGTCTCATTAGAAAACAGGCCCTTACCACAAAGTAGGCATGACTGTTTTCTTCTGTATAGTTGGTGCTAATTTGAGTAACTGTACAAGCCAGAAAATACAGTTAGCTTCCAGCTTAGCTAAATCATCAGAGAATCATACCTAAGCATTTAGGGGAAGCTCTGTGAAGAATAAAGTTTCTCCTGAAGGTAGCTGTCATATAGCTGGCACTTTTTCATGTAAGATGGAGATATGGCTTGAGCCAGGCCAGCTTTGTTCTTGAATGTGTCATTAAACATTTCCCACTTTAAGAGTCACTGTTAGTCATTGCACCTGACTAACACTGAGCACTCAAAAATATGGTATCAGGCCAGAGAATTGTAAGGAGCTCTCCTTGGGTCAGGCATGCAGTCTTAACAAGAGCCTGGTAGCAGGGGAGTAGCTCACCTCTGTCATAGAATCAACAAGAGGAACCTCCAAGTGGGAGATTCCTTTGCTAGAGGTTTTAAGAAGCAAAGTCATGCCTCACAGAGATTTATAGTTTAAAGGAGTCAGTAAAGCTGTAAGACTCCATGGGTACTACAGCTCAAATTAGCTCATATGTATTATCTGTTATGTTACATCAAAAATATATACAGTAGAACCTCTGTAAGTTGACCACCCAGAGGCTTATAACAAACTATTCAACATACAGAGATGGAATGTAAGAAACTAAGCCTACTGTACCGAAACATACATGTGGGCATGTCCAGTCTATGAAAATTAGGTCTACTTAAGGAGGTGCTCAGTGTAGGGAGGTGGTCAACTATGCAGGTCCTACCATAGTCTGTATTTGAAATGCCATTCTTTTCAAACAGGAAAACACATGTGATACTGACTTTAAAGTACTTAACAAAAAAGCATGAAATTATATTCAAATATTTCTTTGTGTGGAACAACTACTTAAGAAATACCTGGCTAGCATTAAAACCTCACTTAAATGATCTACAGGTAATTCACATGTCTCATCTACAGCTAATTCACAAAGGTCTCTAAACCAAACTGTTCCCTGACCTACCTTCCCATTCCCAACCCCAAAGGAAGAAAAAAAAGGAAGGAGGCAGATAGAGAGCATGAGAATGGAGGGTTAAGTTTATAAAAATTGAATTGCAGCCCAATTCATAATTGCTAAGTCGTGGAAGAAGCCCAAATGCCCATCAACCCACGAATGGATTAATAAATTGTCCACTGATTTCTTTAAAAAAGGGGACTGTTCATTGAGTAAGTGTGTGTTCCTTAATTCTTTCTACAACCTTACCCGTGATACAAAAGTAACTGATGACACTAGAGCTCTATTTCACTTGAAATACTATGAAATCGCCACTCTGCTCAATTGCTAAAGTAACCCAGATGAAGAATTGGGATCTGGCTTCATTTCTCTCTCTCTGTCCCCTGTCCACTGATTTCTTTAAAAAAGGGGACTGTTCATTGGGTAAGTGTGTGTTCCTTAATTCTTTCTACAACCTTACCCATGGTACAAAAGTAACTGATGACACTAGAGCTCTATTTCACTTGAAATACTATGAAATCGCCACTCTGCTCAATTGCTAAAGTAACCCAGATGAATATAATTTAAAATTATTTCTTCTCTGTCACAGTTTCTGAATAGAATAGAACTCTTTATGGGCTAAGTTTATCCAGTCACTGAGGCAAAGAACTCTTAACACTTCTTGAAAAGAGTAGCTTTTAAGTTTGGATCAGGTCATTTATTTTTTATTTTTTTTATTTTTTGAGACAGGGTCTTACTGTGTCACCCTTGTAGAGTGCCATGGCGTCATAGCTCACAGCAACCTCAAACTCTTGGACTCAAGTGATTTTCTTGTCTCAGCCTCCTAAGTAGCTGGGACTACAGGCTCCCGCCACAACGTCTGGCTATTTTTTTGGTGCAGTTGTCATTGTTGTTTAGCAGGCCCCGAGGGTGGGTTCAAACCCGCCAGCCCTGATGCATGTGGCCAACGCTATAACCCCTGAGCTACTGGTGCTGAGCCTAGATGAGGCCATTGACCTCGTGGGGAAGCTAACAGAATTTTAACTTACTGTTATCTTCATGTGTGGACAGAGATTTCCAAGGAGCTCTCTACTCCTTTGCAACCTTCTTAGGCCCTATTTTAATCCTAAAAATATATTAAATTTACCCAAAATTCTAAAGCTGAATGTTATCCTTAGAGATATTCTTGCACTTTTCCTCTACAGATATGGAAACCGAGGTCTAAGAATTTTTAAAAATCATCAAAGGTCATACAGAAGATATTGTCAAAGTCCCTGTTATCCTAAGACTTCCCCAATTTTAAAACTGAAAGTTCCATGTTCAGGTCACACTGGGATGGCTGGACCCTACCTTGGGATTTTTCCAACACGTCAGTTACTTATTTCGCTGATTTGAATGGACAGAGTCAGCGGGGAAATGCATGCTGGTGTTATTGATGGTATTCTAGAAACTGGACAGGCCCCAACTATTCTGTTGGGAGCGTCCAATGGGAAGTAAAGACTCAACAAATATCTGTCCAATCAATGAGTGAATGAGTGCAAGTCACTTGAAGTAGGACTCACACTAGTCCATTTTTCTCAACGGCCCTCTAATTCCAATCAATGATCGTCTTCTTTTTAACCTGCCTAGATTTCGTTCCTGATTTACTCGGTAAGATAAAGCTTTGTGTAACCTGTGGGGCTGCTGTTTTGCAGATGTTCCTTCCCAAGGTGCTTTTCACCATGTTTTTTCATCATCTTGCCAATATTTCAGGAAAAGCAGCAAAAAGAAGGGAAAGAAAAGCTATCATAATGAGAAATGACAGGAAAGCAACTCCCTCATGGGGTTGTCAGGGAAAGAGTTGTTGAATAATTCAGATAACAGATTTGCTCATTTCTAAGCCATTTCCTGCCCCAGCTTTGGAAGCATTTGCAGCAAATTTCTGGACTAGGAATTATCGGGACCTGATTTCATTGCTGCCAGGGGATCAGTTGAAGGGACAAGCTCCTTCAGGCAGCTTGGGGAACTCACCATGGTTTGAGGTCACAACAGAATTTTCTGGTTGGCAGGCCCTGGTTGCCTCTTCCTTGCCCCAGGAAGATGGAGACCGGGCCAGCACCTTATAGGCCCCTCAGAATAAAATGCACTGAGCTCTCCAGGGTGGGTTGGCATTAGTTATAGCACTGTCCACTAGTTGCTCTTTCTTTTTTTTTTTTCTTGGCAGCTGTATCTGGGAATGGAAAGAGTAAAACCTGGCAGGAAAATGCATGTAGGTTATGAGTCCAGGTGAAAGTAATTCGGCTCCTTATATGGAATTTCTGCAAAAGCTTAGAGTTCGTAGTTGGCGAAAGTTATATTTTTGGATAATCTGTGAAATCCGTTAATCCATATTATCCCTGGCCTTGTTATCACAGGTTACTGAGGGTCGGTGAGACTTGTTTCTTATCTTCCCCGGGAGCACTTGGGGAGGATTTATTATCTCTTGCCTCTAAATCCCTCACCGTATGTGTATCAATTTACCAAGACACCTCATCTGTGCTTGGGGACATCCCTAAGAGACGGTTCTGTCATGAGAGTGTTTCATAAGTTCTTACGATTACAAAATATCACCTCACATTTGATAAGCTTTTACCTTTTTTTCAGGCTAATTTAATGGATAATACATTTTTATCCATAAAACTCTTCAAGGGAGGTAAAAGTTGTATTATCTAATTACCCCCCAGCCCAGAAAGATTAGAAATGGAGCGTCAGGAAAAGGAGGTCATTTTTCAGAATTTATTCATGTCAGAGTCGGTCTGGAAACCCAGGTCATCTGTCACCCAGCCCTGTTTTACCAAGTTTGATAGGAATTTAAACATTCACCTTTTCTCACTTAGATTTGTAAACGCCCCTAACGTTACTGACTGAATGGTAATGCTTTGTGGGCATGGACCGTAGGAAAAATCTCAGTTTGTTAAAAGCTTTTAACTGGAAAAATTCATCAAAGTTAAAAAAATACCAACTTATTTTGAATCTAAAAAATGAAGAACTACTTCCTTAAATTAAGCTAAAGAAGGGTGTGGTTTATGGAGCCCTTTCAGCTGCCAGTCACTGTGACGAGTGCTTCCCACACATTGTCCCCCCAATTGTTCCCCCATCAGATCTATCTTAAGATGGATGGACAGGGGCACAAAGAAGATGTCTGGGGCAACCCACCACTACTAAGGTACAAGACGTTGCAAATATCTTGCTTGGAGAACAAATACATACTTGTATGTCTTCGTTCAAATATGCAGATAAGCAATAAACCAATTTAATGTACTTAAAATTCAGTAGATATTAGTTGGGAATCACTCTTTGTGCTGAGCACTGAATGTGTCAGAATCTCCTTCCTTCAGGGAGTTTTGTGGTCCCACGAAGGAAACAAAACAGTAATAAAAATAAAAATATAGGTACAAAGACAATATGCTAGCACGCATGCGCTGGAGATAGTTTATAAGAAGGCAGGCTTCGGGTGGTGCCTGTGGCTCAGTGAGTAGGGCGCCGGCCCCATATACGGAGGGTGGCGGGTTCAAACCCGGCCCCGGCCGAACTGCAACAACTAAAAAAGAAGGCAGCTTCTCCAGGGCATGAAATATGATTACATTATTTCTGTTCATATCCCTAGAAATCAGTTTTTTGTCAATATTTAATGAATGAACAAAAAAATGAATGGGTGGGCGTGGCACCCGTTGCTCAGTGGTTAGGGCACTAGCCACATGCACCGAGGCTGGTGGGTTCGAACCCTGCCTGGGCCTGCTAAACAACAATGACAACAAGAGCAAAAAATAGCCAGGCGTTGTGGCGGGTGACTGCAGTTCCCACCTACATGGGAGGCTGAGGCAAGAGAATTGCTTAAGCCCAGGAGTTTGAGGTTGTTGTGAGCTGTGACACACTCTACTACACAGTGAGACTCTGTCTCAAGAAAAAAAAAAAAATGAATGTGCAAATAAATCAATGTTCTAAGAAAGCATGCAGAAAAAAGAACTGGACCGTTAAACTACATAAAAGGGTTATGAGATATTTCATAGGAGATGATGGTTAAGCTTTATACTAACAGATACATAAGATTTCAATATATAAAACTGGGAATTTCTGGCAGAGAAAGGAGCTGACAGAAATATTTGTAAGCGATGGAGCATTTGGAGATTGGGGGGTGACAATCATAAGTCTTGGCGGTGGGCTATAGAAGGCTGGAAGACGAGGGGATGTTTGGGAGGTGAGGCTTTAACCACTCTGGTGCCCCAGGAGCCATTGTGTATTTATAAGGGGAGAATCATGCTCCGATTTGTGCCTTGGTAATGTCATCTCTTGTCTCTGTGTGTAGGAGTGTTTGGAAGTGGGAAGGGCTGGGATCGGGCCAACCATTTACCCCCTTAAGGAAGTGATGAGGTCTTTAACTGCCTTTTCAGCAGTACTGAGCTGGAGGTGGGGGACTAGATTGAACGCGTTTAGAGTTTGACTCACCGGGTGTGGGTGGGGAGGAGCAAGTGAAGGTAAAGATGACTAAGGCTTCTAGGCAGGCACTGGGTGGATAGACCAAAATTATACATGTACGTAGTCTGTGGGTTTCTGAAAAACCCCAATAATTTTAAACTCTGCCGACTGTAAGACCCAAATCGGGGTCCAGCTAGGATGGGCACCCCCAAGGAAACAGTCACCAACTCTCGAGTCGATGCAAAAACAAGAGGTAGTTTATTTCTGACGCGTCAGGGTCCCTCAGCCGCTCGGGGG